>MU227398.1:199687-210262 GCA_018584345.1 Thuja plicata | reverse complement strand
TTTTATTTTTATATCCTAAGTTTTTATGTTGACCAGTCCATAGCGATTGACCGTCTATGACTATTGAATCGACATTCGAAAATATTTGTCTTTTTGTGCTTATGTGGCATTAGTGGATTTTTCGGTCTTTACATAAACCATTTTACAGTCTCTCAATATGTGCAAGATATTTCTCACATTATTGCAAATCAACTTTGGCTCAAAATCCTCTCCATAACTGCCCTCGTAAATGCTCTGATAGCAATTGAAGGATCAAATGTTGGATTGATTTCAAATCAAATGCAAAATAGACACATTGTTATTCAAATGATTCAAATAGAGTTTCACATTAAATTCATTTCGCTGCATTTTATATTGCTATGTAATGGCTTTTTTTAAAGCCTTATTTTCCCTTGTAATAACTAGCTATTGGAATAACTGACATTCAACTAATTACTTTTCTATTTATTAACATGACATGAAGCCGTTGGCAATGGAGCCTATTTACTAAATAAGGAATTATAAAATGTAGTAAGCATTATTCATAGGAAATATGCACGCGCGTTTTTAAAGGGAGAGATGATAAATTTACTTACAGTTAGGATACCAATCAAAATCTGAAATCGAGTAATTTCTTGTCATATTAACATAATATATTTCTATAGTTGACATGAAATTTTTTATGTAAATAGGAAGTTGGTATGATTTTGACAATAATTGTACAAGATTTTTCAACTGTTCAGAATTTTTATATAAATTATCTAGTCGTGTTGAGTACCAGAAAATATTTAAGGTGTCATAAACGTATGTGTTAAGTATGCTACTGAAGCTCTTGCGGGCGTTTTTAGAAGTTGGTCCAAATTAAGTTTGTAAATTTAATATTATTTACACTTTTATTAAATATGAATGCGTTATTAATATGGAGATTATTTTTAATTTAAAAATGTTAAACAACATAAATTTGTTGTAGAAGTCTTAAGACTTTGATGTTATTTTTCTATATGGAGTTGGGGAATAATTTGGATTTAAGTTATTTCTATTTTATGATTTATAGGTTTAATCCATGTTAAATTATTTTTAATTGATTCATGAAATATTTTTATGTAATATTTTGTTACAATACATTTTCTATTAAGTAATTATTTTTTAAATTAAATTTTAAGTCATATTTCATTAACTAGTATATTTGTCAAATTAATTAAAATTTTATTATGTAAGAGGACCAATTGAATCAACAAAATATTTTAGAAGGTTGTCCCAATCACAAAAGGCCCAACAAAATTTTCTTGCATCATTTTATAATTTGTGGGCTTTCCAACAAATTTGATTTTATAGAAATACAAAAGAATTCAATTAAAATTCTAAACTAATGGTACATTTTTCTTCTCTTCTCTTAAGGTAGATTAGTTCCATTCTTCAAATTTACATTCTTTAAAGAATGTTTTTGATAGAAAAAGCAGCAAGAGGGTGCTGGCCCGTGGAACAGAGGACTAGTAGCACATTAATAGCATATTAATGGAACTAGTCAAAGCTAAAAGCATTTTAGCAGTATATCACAAACACCTAATCTAGTTCTGCCTCTATCAAAAACAAAAGTGACAGTTCTACTCCAAGGGATTAAATCAGAGTAATTGCTATCATCAGTAGCATCAAAAGTATTGTCAATAAGCCTCGCAGGGCTCAACCAAACCAAAATAACAAACTTAAAATTAACCCCAATCACAGAACAGGGGAACCGAGGGTCAAGCCACGCCAAAATAACCCGAACCATAGATAGCAGCATTAATTCTTCCCTCCCAACTGTTTAGACAGCAGGGTTCTCGCCCACTCCTCCTGAAGAAACAGGAACAGATCCTTGTTATCCTCGTCCACTTCCAATTTGCCACCCGCCAGCTTTTCCTGCACATTACAGAGGGTCATCGCTGAGGCATGCATGACCTTCAGTGCAAATTTCTTGGTCCTCATACAGTGGTTCATCAGGTCCTGCATATTCTTCTTAATCTCAACAATTTCTTTGTCAATAATCACAAACTTTCTTTTAAGGGTGCCTGTGAAATTGTATTTTTCCTCCATGCCAGAGGAGAGAGGTTTATCCTGGGAATCACGGTGGGGGCTTTGGGGTGGGGTAGGATTCTTGGGGGTTACCGTGGCTCTCTGGGGGTTAGTAAGGGGAATATTACAAGTCGGGCTTATATAGCCTTCCGAGGAATCATTTCTGGAGTTGGTGGAGTGGGAGACATTTTTTGTCAGGGAGAGCTCCTTGGAGGCCGTTTCCAACATCTTGATTTTGCATTGTTCCTTGGCTATTCTATTAGACCTCCTACGGCCTAAACCACTTAGGTCCACCTCCAAATTGACTCGGGTTTCTATCATTTTCTATTTTTTGGGCTTGTAATTTGTCTCAGGTGTGCTGTCAACCCCTTTCCCTTCATTGTAATCCACTGAGTCAGAAACATATGATTCCTCCTGGCCTTCCTTCTTATAGGTGGGAATCTTAATACTTTTTCTACGGGTTTTTTTCTCCATCTTCATAGGCCCTTGAGTGATACAGATGGACTGGGAGGAAGAATTGGTGGTCTTTTTGGCTTTTTCAGGGGGCTTCTCCTGGGGCATCATCTGAATAATCAGAGGGGGTTGGGGTGCCGGGCATATGGCTTTGTGAAACTGAAAAAGACAGAGGAGGAAGCCTTGGTGGAGGATAGCTCTATCAGGGTTGCTTTTGATATCAAGGACATTACTTTCTATAGAGTGCAGAAGATAAAACGGTATGGAAATTAAATCTTTGTTCCTAATATGATTCAAGAAAGGTAAGTGGTAGTTGTAAAACACCGTAAACTTACCTTCAAGCATGAAATACTTCATGATAATGAGACAAATTTTTGGCCAGAAGTCCGGCAGCTCTTCTCTGTTGAAACCCCCCTGTTTCCTAACCGGCAGCTCCCCATCTTTGAAAAATTGTTTTAGGCTGGTAGGGTCGGCAGTCTGACTGGTCTTTTTGTACTTTCTCCCCACCATAGAGAGCCTCATAGCCTCTGCGATGACCTTCTCATTGAGCTGGAAGTGAATGCCCCCAACCGAGACACTTCTGTTATTCCAGGAGGAGACAAACTGTTTAGATATTCTCTCATCATGTCCACCTTTCATGCATTCCATGAAACCCCAAATGTCAGTTTCCTTGCAATAATGGGTGACTAGCGGGTCAGAAGTAAAGGCTTCATCAATATTATCAGGTTCGATACAGAGAATATTACCCCCCATATCAAAGGTCTGCTCTTCAAGCGTCAAAATATCCTTGGGGTCTGAGAGCCAACTGTTGTTGCAGGCCATATAAAACCACTCTCTTTTACAAATCCATTTCAAAAAAAGCTTATACATAACCTGCCAGTTTTGAGAATTTTGGAGAACGGGCTCCGTACTGTCAAATCTAACGGATCTCTAGGTAACATAAATAGTAATAATAGAATTACTACCATTAATAGCCAAAAACACCTTTTGACACTGACAGCGATCACTACACACAAACAAAAGGTAATGATAGAACTTTATGGGAATTTGAGTTTTGCCTTTCATAATCACACAAATCACTTGAACACACCAACACGTGATCGAGGAGGGGTTCGTAATAAATAAGCCAGCCTAGCACATTTAGACTATAGTATTAATTTCTCCCACAATGAGTTGCTGAGTCATCGGAGGTAAATCACCAACTAACATCCAACTATTTAGTTTGGTTTGTCTTAGACCAATTGTTGCCAATGAGTCAGCAACCGAGTTTCCCTCTCTATAGGTATGGCCTATAGTCATATGTTGGAAGCTCTCAAGAAGCTTGCAGATCTCCATAATGATAGGTCTAGCCCACCACCCCACACCAGCTCCACTCTTGACTACCTCTATTATCACTTTGGAATCCCCCTCGATTTCCAGCTATCTGAAGTTCATCTGTTTTGCAAGTTTAATCCCCCAGAGAAGTGTAGTCCCTTCCACCTAGGTGACAGTACAGTTATTGATTGGTCCCACATAAGCCAGAAGGCAAGTGCCATGGCGATCTATTAGCTATCCTCCCCCACCGTGCCCAAGATTATTAACTACCCCATCAAAGTTTAATTTTATTCTGCCTCTAGGAGGGGCAGTCCATTTGGTAGCTTTTCTGGCAGTCTTTTTAGCATTGTCAAACCTGGAGAACCCACTCAGGAGGTTCCAGCGTTAAGCTATCTTAGCTTCCCAGGAAGCAGGAGGACTAGATGGGAGCTTCCATTTAGCCATCCTGACATTTTCACTTAGGAGCTTAGTTCCGATAAGGAGACAGGTTTCAGGCTAGATGCCTTTCTCCCTGAAGATCCTGTTGTTTCTTTCCTTCTAGATGGACCAACATATGTGCAGGGGAAGCATACACCAGAGGATTTGGAGTAGAGGATGGTTTGAGGGGGATCTCTAGTTAACGAATTGGTGCACCTCGCCGTCCAGGGCCCATGAGATACCCAATCTATCAGAAATTCCTTGCCACATGCTGGTAGCATAGTCACAGTGGATGAAGAGGTGGTTTACTGTCTCTTCCACCTTCTCACATAGGACACATCTATTTTCCATTGAGAAGCCTTTTTTAGTAAGATTATCTTGGGTTAGGATCTTACCGTGCATTAGGGTCCACCAAAATTTTTTTATTTTAGGTGTGAGCTGGGGGATCCACACCTTCTTCCAGTCGCCTGGGTTGCTCTCCTCCTTAAGAAGCAGGTTGTAAGCAGAACTAATTGTGAACGCACTAGTCTGGGTGGGGGTCCAGATAATAGAGTCATCAACCTCAGAAATTTTGATACTAGTCAGGTTGTCCATAAGATCCTTGGCCATTTTTTGCAGGTCCGGTTTGTCCCTTAATTGATTAGGTAAATCAGCCCAAACTCTTCCGTTGGTGTAGTTGGAAGCTCTAAAACCCAGGCTAGGTCTAAATTAGTCCATAAGTGGTTTGAATTTATGACCCAGATGAGGTTGGTTCATGATCCAATGGTCATTCTAGAATCTGATGGACCTGCCATTACCAATTTGCCAAAAAGCCCCTCTGGACAGGAGGGGCTTACACTTGCAGATGTTTATCCAGAGTTTGGATCCACTAGGGAGGTCATTGTTGTGGAACATCATTCTGTAGGGGTGGCTTTGGAGATATTTGGTTTCCATTATTCTACACCAATCTTCTTTTCCCTCAATGAGCTTCCAAGCCACCTTTGTAGTAAGGGCCTTATTCATCAGACCAATTTTTCTAAGGCCAAGACCTCCCAATCTTTTCGGGAGGCAGACAGTGTCCCAGTTGACAAGTGAAATCCTCTTTTTCTCTTTAGACCCCGCCCACAGAAAGGTTCTCTAAATTTTTTCTAGTTTTTTGGCCATATTGCTTTTGAATTTGAAGAGGGATAGGAAGTAGACAGGGATCCCCTGGAGGGTAGAAGCAACCAATTGAAGTTTTCCAGCATTGCTTAATATCTTTCCTTTCCAGCCAGCGAGTTTCCTCTGGGTTCTTTCTAGAATAGAGTTCCAAAATTCATGGGATACCTCTTTGACCGTGAGGGGAAGGCCAAGGTAAGTAGAAGGGAGCGAGCCTGCTAGGCACCCCAAAATTTGAAGCACCTTATTTTGTAAGTCCACTGGAGTATTGAAGAAGAATAGTCATCTTTTTTGATAGTTAATACATTGACCCAAAGCCCAAGCATAACAATCCAAAGTTTGTTTCCATTGCTTGGCCTCAATAACAGAAGAATACCCAAAGAGGAAAATGTCATCCACAAACTGTTCCAACACCACCTGAGGGTGAGTGGAAGAAGGTTTGATGCCTTTTATCCTTCCGGTAGTGGACAACATACCCATAGTCCTGCTAAGCACATCAGCCACCATGATAAAGAGGTAAGGAGAGAGAGGGTCTCCCTATCTAAGACCTTTCTCAGGAGTAAAATGGCCACCCAGGGAGCCATTAGTTAGGACAGAAAAGTTAACAGTTTGAGTACACTCTTTTATAATTCGGATAACCTTTTCATTAAAGCCCATTTTAGCAAGAATTTTGAGTAGAAAAGACCAGTTAACTTTGTCATAAGCTTTGGAAATATCTAGTTTAAAGGCCATACCTGGGGCTCTGCTTTTGTCCATAGAGTGGATAATTTCATGGGTAGCAATGGCCGCGTCCAATATCTGTCTACCTGGCACAAAACCTTTCTGAGTATTGCAGATAATCTTGTCAAGAAGAGGCTTGATTCTGCCAATCATGATCTTGGTGAGGATCCTGTAGAAGGTATTGCAGAGGCTAATGGGTCTGAAATCCATCATAGAAGTAGGGTTTTCATTCTTAGGGACAAGCATAATGTAAGTTTGATTATGCTGTCTAAGAAGGCGCCCAGTCCTAAAGAAATCTCTGGCAGCTCTAGTAACATCATTTCCCATAATTTTCCAGTACTCTTGAAAGAAAGCTGGAGGAAATCCATCCGGTCCAGGGGCTTTGTAAGCTCCCATAGCGAAAACTGCCTTCTTAACCTCTTCATCTGAAACCCGCATCATGAGAATGTCATTATCGCCTAGGGTAATAACGCTTTGGATGTGATCTAGGAGCTGGTTTTGGATGTTGTCTGAACAGTAAGGACCCCCTTCCGAGTACAGGTCCATAAAGTAATTTACCACAACCTAGTTAATTTTATCCTTTTCCTTGACTTCATTCCCTCCCTCATCTAGAAGAGAAGAGATAGTATTTCTTTTTTTGTGGATGCTGGCAGACCTGTGGAAGAAGGTCGTGTTTTATCCCCTTCAGCAATAATTATACTATTATTGAAAAATATATTTTCTAATAGAAAATTACATGATTTAAAATTTTATATTTTATACTTTTGATAACAATTCTTAGTATTTTGTGAATAATAATTTTTTAAAAAAAATTCATCAAACCTCTTTAATTATTAAGTAATTGATATTGGTATAAGACATAATTTAACCCAAAGATAATAGACAACACTTGATAAGGAGATATATAAACACTCCTATTGACTGTTTTCACTATATGAAATGAATTCACTAAAAAAACCATAAACATGTACCACTTCACTTAAATGAAATAGCACATTCATATACTTTTTAAAAAAAAATGATTTTGAAACAATCCTTTTATAAATTATATATTAATTAAATCTCTCAATAATACCCATGGTAGAATAGAAGGATTTTTCTATTTGTCCAACATATAGAACTTAAAATATTAAGTCTTCACACTTATGAAACAATCTCACATATTTGACAATAAAAATATTAATATATTATGTCTTAATGATAAATCATTGTAATTTATATTTTTCTATCCTGAATTTTTAAATATAAGCTAAAAATAATTTATAAATATTTCTATTATTAAATAAAAATTTATTTGAAAACTAAAATGACATCCCTTTATAGAATTATAGAAATAAAAATCAAGCTGAGAAGCTTCAATCAATATAAGATAATAAAATATAGATACATCATCATAAGGTTACCCAGTTCCTATGAAACCCCTTTTATTTTGCAAGCTGATAATTCCTCTACTAGATTTCAAAACAATATTGCAGCAACATTTTCATATTCATATCTTGGTATGTTATTGTAGAAACATCTGATACAAATAAAGCAAGCCAAATAGAACTTCTATTTCTAAGTTCCAACACTAGGGTAGTTCCAAAACAAAGCTTTCACTATGCCTAATCTATGCATAGATTTACCATACTTTTCCTATTTAATTACTTTAGTCTCTTCTGTATACCAAAAAGTGGTTACTAATCATTATGTGGGCCATCTCCTGTATTTGGGCCTGGAGAGGTACTGAACAGAGTCTATGTGTTTCTGCTCGCTATTCGGCTCATCTTCACCAAATTACAATCTCTAATTTCTGCTTCTTCTCTCCTTCATTATATGCATTATCTTCTAATATTCCTATCTTCTTTCTGAAGACTCTTGTTAAACCCCACCGACAGTAGAAAAAGATAAAGAAGTCACGGATTCGTGTAACCACTAACCAACAAAACTTAACCCAACTGAAGGTGTGATTAAGTCATAATTTACCGACTCCATTCAAGTGTGAAAGCGATCCGAGCAATGGAGAAAATAGTACAATAATATAAATAAATGCATTTTGGCCCATGTTGAATGCTGACTCTGATGTTCAAGTCAAGTTGACTTTTGACTCTCAAACTAACATCCACTTTTGCTTCTCAAATGTTTGGAAACCCCAACGAAAAATCCATGTCTCTAGACAATTCAGGTTGGAAACCCGGACGAAATATAAGATTGTGCCAATTATAGTTTTAACAAAATAATTTTTTTGAAGGTATTAAAATAAAATTATAATGTTTTAATTGACGTGTTCTTTCTTTGTTATATCATACTCGACTTCTGGTTTAGATAGTGAGATGTCAAGTGGAGTGATGGGTTCTCTCTTGATTGCAAAGTTATTATCATTAACTCTTTATAATAGTAATGAATACGAATCTCATTAAAGAGAATAAAAGAAATTACACTTTTACTTTTGAAGTGTGAACTTGAAATTTTCAGTCTTCATACTGGTAACGCATCCATAATGGACTACGAAAATTCCCTATTTAAACATGAAATATGACCAAGTTCCAACAAAATTTAAAAGCTGAAATCTATCTACTACCTATTCGAAAAAGTGACTGCATTCAAGAAGATAGTAAAGTGGGTCTGAAGATTGTAGCAAAGAATGAAGAATTGACTATGTTAAAGTGGAACTAACAACTTCACCATTTTATTAGCCGATAGGCTTTCCTTGTGCGGTTGCTTGCAACCGGAAGTTGTCTCACACCGGTAAACTACTCTCAGAAAACAATTTTCAGATCATGGTTTTCAGATTGTACTATTCAGACGTCTTTTTAGGGGATTAATTTCTTAGTAAGCCCCAGATATGTCACTGTCGCTCTGAAGTCTTCTAGCACCAACTCTCCCCTATCCTTCTCCCACGTGCCAATAGTGCAAAGCTGAGTCCAACCGGCATATCTGATGGTGATGCGCTTTCCATTGATGTTCTGCAGGTTGGCATAGGCGAAGCAACTGTCAAGCCATTTGGAGGTGTCGAAACCATTGAAGGTTGCGAGCAGATTGTTCAGTGCTACTTAAACAGCGACGCCATCTTCTGCTGTTAAATAAATCTTGGTCGGGACCATCTACATTGTTATATCTTAAAATATTCATGGATTATTAATTCCCATTATTAATGCTACAGCTCAGCTCTCCATAGCAGTGTACTCACATTACATGCGAGATGTGTATGTCACATTTTCACTGTTAAATATTTTTAAATTAGAATTATTACATAAAATTTTAACTTAAGTGACTTACCTATAATCCAAATTTTAAATTAGCAAAATATTTTTTTGATAAAGGTTTAAATCTATCTAACTGATTCATTCTTTTTAATATTGAAGTTTTATATTTATTATTAATTTATTCAGAACTACAAACTTTATCAATTGACCAAAACTCTATCAAATATTAAAATTTTTAAATTAATATATTTCCGCTAATTACTCAATAGAGATTTTTTATGTGTTTTGTAATAGTAACATGTTTGTCTACTATTAACTTTTTTCACCAAAGGAAGATATCTTTAAATAATTCACAGAATAATATGGAATAATATGGCTAAGAACTTAATTCAAGCTTCATAAATTAGTGAATAGGTTAATGTTGTACAATTGAATCTCTACCACATATATCCATTTTGAATCTAAACACTTCAATTGAGCAATTAGATTAGGTGTTCATACAGTAAATTATATGTTACAACGTTGTCATTGTAATTAGATTAGGTGTTACTACAATAAATTATATGTTATTGCATTCTAACGAGGTAGAATAGTATGTCCCTTGCCCTTAAAATAGTAGGGGTTGGCCCACCCTTCTAATAGTAGGGGATTCTATACGTAACATGCTCCTGAACTATAACTATAATTGTGAATAGTAGGGACGGAGGCCCCCATACCCCCCCTATAGATAAGTTGTAGGGCTCTATGTCAATTGCTTTCAAGCATATAAGAAGCCCTTCAGAAGCAGAAAAATGATATAAATCTATCTTTAAGAAAATATATTCAGAAGAGTAGCATGTATATTGATTAACTAATAGGTTGATGAAGAAGATTGACACCTCTACATAGAAGAAAAGGAAGAATTTACCAACTCAATGCACCTATTTGCTATGAATAATTATATTTAGTTTTTAAATTTTAAAATAAAATCAAAATTTATCAAAAAGATTTCCAACATATATTTTAATTTTCATATAATTATTTTTAAATTAAAACAAACTTAAATAAATAAATGTCAAAAAAAATTAAAATGAATAAAAGTGATAGCAAACCTCCTACTGCTTTATAGTTGTTGCATTATTTACTCTGCATTTTATTATGGATGAGTGATGTAGTTATAGTTTTTACCCATCGTGGGTGTTGCCGCAGAAGTTAAAACTACTTAATTATCCATAGGTATGTTGCATTCTTGAAAACATAGTTCAAAACATTGATAAATACCCTGGATAGGATTACATCTTTCATGGTATTATCGAACAACTTCAACCTATCCTCTTTA
>MU227398.1:181968-195774 GCA_018584345.1 Thuja plicata | reverse complement strand
TTTCTCCAAATCCTTGATTTTCATCAAGAATATTTGTAATAGCTCACCTTAATAAAAAAGACTAGCTCAAAGCATGCTTGATAGCCACTACAACAATGACTCAGTCCCCTCTCATTTCAGTGATGACATGAGGAAGTATATTCCCCAAGAAGAGTTATTAGTCACACTTCCTTTTTATTTATGCTTTCAAATCACACACCTATCAACGTATCCCTTGCAACTCCTTTAGGTGCAAGTGCTAGTTATAACTCTTCTTAAATACTCTGCTTCATAGAATGGCTTGAAATTTCAGAAGATCAAGAATAGTATACTCGTTCATTATAATTTAAAGTAGATAGTTTATGGCAATTCAACGGTGTGGAACAGTAGATAACCTTTAAGGTGTTCCTTAAAAATGGGTTGGTTCAATTCAGCGGGTACTGATACAAATAATTGTTATCGAATACCGTATTCACAAAAAGGAGCAGATTGTTTTACAAAGAGATAATGATTGAGTAGAAATATTATTTTTAGGATTAAAAAAGAAAAAGACAACATCCTCTAAATGTCCTACAATGCGACAGATATGGAATCTTACTTTGGATTGTCGGGGCAGCTCAACACACATCAAATGGGCACTGAAATATTAAAAGATTCCATGATTAAAAAAACATATTAAATTTACTTTAGAGGGGCAGGACAGCGTGTGCTTGGCGTGGTGTTAACTTGCTGTCTATCCAAACAAGTAAGCACCTTTATCAAATTTTAGTTAACTGATTAAAAATTAGTATATTCATCTTTATTTAATTAATAAATATGGTTAGATGTAAGTTTTCTTTAATGTTTGAGTGATTTAATCATTTGTGATATAATTGTGGTGGATATTAAATATTGTAAAATGATTTTGTCTAATTGATAGTTATTCATTAATGAATAAATAAAAATAAAATTTCATTTCTAAAGACTAATGATTTCATCCTTCACATTATGAAAAGAAAAGAAAAGGACTATGGGTGTAAACAATACGTATTTTTATTATGATGAATTTTGGAACACAAATTACTCATCTCTAGGTCTTTGATTATGATTTTTGATGATGTTTTCTTCATTGGTCTGAAAAGTGGTAAGGTAAACATGTATTAGGCAAATCCTTAATAAGAGGCTTAGTTTTAGTCACTACCAAAGGGCAATCCTTAATTTTGTGTTCTGCAAAATGACAATGGAAACATGTATTAGGCAAATTCAAATACATTATCTGTTGCGAGAAATATTGCTCGCTAATTTTTTTAATATCAATAGTCTCCCTAAGGTCATGGGCAAGATCAATTTTGATAAAAACCCTCTTTTGAAGGCGAAAAAGGTAAAAACATCTAGTCTCCAAACAAACAACCTGACCTAAGGTCTAGACAATATTTTACAAAAAGGTCAGCATGGCACAAACAAAGAAAGAAGTTCAACCCACACTGGGACTTTAAGCTTTTTGTCATCAGAGACTATAAAGTCTCGCGACCATGGCTGGGAAATAAGGAGTGGTGAATGAACAAACCAAGGGCTATGTCTAAGAACACCCTCAACGTGGGAAGGGTTCCCAAAGCGGAATAGAAAAAACCCTTTGGTCAGGTTTTGGACACCATCAAGGTGAACCCCATGTGGGAGCCAAAACTTGGTAGCCCCGTCCCGCAACACACTTTTAGAAGGGACTCGACTTACAAAATAACTAATCTAAGTAAAAGTTTCCAGCCATTCACAGACTTTATCAAAATCTGGCAATGACAAAATGACATCATGAGTGACAGAGGTCTTACCTCATGAAATACCTTGGGAAAACATTTCGTGGGTCTTTTTGTCAGAGGAGCTATGAACACCAATAGCCAACGCTTTAGCATCAGCAGCAACCATTGTGCCAAAACTGGCCGCAGTCATGAAAAGTGGTTGTTTAATTAACACAATAAATGTGGTATGTCTGGATTGGCGGGGGAAGGTAGAACGACACCCCTAAAAACCTATTTGAATGTACATGCAAGAAGTTGCAGAGCACACTCATAATTTGAACAATTAAACTTCCAATTTTTACCGAAGAAAGAAATTTGACATCTATTTTTATGTTTGAATTTGAAAATTTCGATGTCTAAATTTTGAGGTCATTCAAAAGGAAAGGAAAGGAAAGTAATTTTTATAGTTCAAGATATCAGTCCTCTTTTTTTGGGTCTACATATGGTTATAGTAATATGGGACTACGCCATGCTCCTTACATGAGACACCTAAAAGTGCTACAAACAAGGTGTACATATCTTACCTCTAAGATTTGAACTTGTGACCTCTCTTTCTAAAAACAGTTCTCCAGCCATACATTAATTCAAAAAAAGAAAATTAAATGTGTTAAAAAAAAATCAAGGAATTTAATTGATAATTGATGGTCATATCATGGCCAACCATATCTTTCATCTTCTTATCAAATTGTCCATATTTACATTAGTGGGAGAAACTTTTACCATTTTTTCTAAGGTCTCTTTTCTACTGTCGGGAGGAATCAGCGCACTCGGTGAAAAATAAAGCTTATTGAGAAGTAAAAATCACAATAACAAGTTTTGAATGTTAATACTACCAATCAAAATGATAAAGAGAACAATCTTAATATTATTCATGATGGGTATACTGGTCAAAGTCCAGCCGTCATGGAAATTTTAAGAAGACTTAATTTTTTCAGTCAAATCCAAAATAGATACTCCTCTCTCTATATCTTTCTTCATTTTTTCATTTGATGTTGATAGTTTTGGGTGTATGTATTCTCTGACAAGGAGACCGTCTATATTTTGCTTCTCAAGACACATGTAATGGACTATTCCACGTAAAGAGACTCCAAGAAGGAATAATATAGTGCAGTAAACTTCTATAACTCCAAGAGCATTAAGAAGACATATCTTAAATGTGTGTAACGTAACTTAATAATATTTAGACTTACAGTATCAACTTGATGTGTTTATTAATATCTATATGGTTGCATAGTTTTAATTTAAAAGATATTAAATAAGGTTAATGGTCTCTTTTGTGATAAATGTGATAAATGTGTTTGATAGTATGAGTTCTATTTTTTTTTTTATTACAAAAATTTATAAATTGAATTACTAATTAAAATAATTGTAAGAACACAAAAAATAATTAATGTGTAATTAATTGTGCATTGTTAATTAAGAGTTTTAGAATTTAGTGTTGACATTATTCTATTATACTTTATTGTCATATGTTAAATATTTATTTAGTTACTTTTTAAATTTGTTATTGATAACAATCTATAACTTAACTGTCACATTATGCAAATAAATAAGGTTAAACATATCAAAGAAGACATATCAATACATAAGTTTTGGAGTAATAACGTGGGAAATGTTAACATGGTTGGACAAGTATGTAGTAAGCTTACAAGGAGATATAGAGATACATAAAAGGTAAAAGGAAAACATAAGGATAAAATTGGTCCTATAAATGAAGCAAGACACAATAAAAGGGGAATGAGCTAAGGTGAAAAGAAAAAGGTTAGAAAGGGGTCAAAATAACTAGAAAAAAAACTAAGGTTGTTATAAAATAGGTAAAAGAAATTTGAAATTTGAAATATCTTCAAATTTGAAGTTAACATTCAACTAAATTATCTTCACAAAAATATTCTATTTTGTGAAATCATCCTGCCCATAATACCCCTTCTCCTTGTATGTTCTATGTGATTAATTAAATTGCCTCTTAATAAATGACAAATTGAAAGAATTTATATTCAATCCGTTACACCATAAAACTAAAAGATGATTGTTTACAATTTATACTATGTTGGACGAAACTACCTAGTTAAATTAGAAAAACATCTATACCAAACTTTTGTGGTCAATAATTGTACCTTGATAAAATCTCTTTGCAATAATTTAACCACACCATGCACGACCACTTTCATAAAACCAAAAAAACAGGTTATCACACTGAAACTCTCTTATATGCGACATAAATGGAAGATTTTCCTAGAAACGTATTGTCTATACAGTCATCAGACAGCATATTGACAAAGAGCACATTTGACACATTTCCCAGTATTTATTAATTAAATAAAAAATCAAGAAAATAAAGCTTTCTGATTTTTTATTAATTAATACGTACGGTCAAATGTGCTGTCTAATGACTCGTGCGAAACATGCCGGCTTTCTTCTGCAATTTATAAAGCCTCAAATTCTAATGTTGAATCCTACCACTTTCTCAACATGGCTAACATTTGGGTGCGAAGCCTCAAATTCTCCAATCCCACTGCTCTCACAAATCTGAATTTTCTTCAACGCGGCCTCCCTTTTCTTTCAAGGGGACATACTGGTAAGCTTGCTCAGGTGCCAAGCACCAGGAAATTTTAAGAATTGTTTTCTTCAAAAATCAAATCATGGATAAATATTTCCCTTTCTATATCATTCTTCGTTGTTCTTTTTACTTACACTTATTTGGTTTTGGGTGTATTCTCTCAGGAGGAGATATCGATTTGGGTGAGAAAACTACCAACATCTTCACAAGGAAACCAAATCATGGCTCTGGAGGACTTATTCATCTGTTTTCGTCTGTAAGGATTACATTGGACAACTACTAGCGATTATTGTATTGTTTATACAGTTGCAAGTTGGAAGTTTTAGTATTTTAGTAACAGATGTGGGCATAATTTTTTTTGAATTGCTTGCTGGTTTCTTTAAGCCAAAGTCTAAATTAGAACACACGGAGCTTTTAAGATCTTGAGAGTAATTGTACTTCTTCTCTATAGTGCATTTTTGGGGCTTAACTTGTGTCTAAGAAGGGTTCTCGAAAGAATGAACATTTTACAGAGGATTTCGTTAATTGTTGGATTTTGGTGGTCGTTTGTGCGCGCAGGCTGCTACTGCGAGCAAGAAGGAACCCAAAGACCCAGGCATAGATCCAGGAGCTCCTGCACAACATCATAAACAACCAAGAAGCAAGGGTACAGAGAAAGCAGGCAAGCAAATAGGATCTGAACCCAAGAATCTGGATAAAGAAGGAGAAGAAAAAGAACTATTAGAAAACGTTGCATAGTAAGGATGTATGCGTAGCTTTGGTAGAGAATAAGGAAATGAAATTTGTGTACCCACAAACATAGAGAAATGTAGTGACAGTTGAAAGTTGTGTGTTTTAGCTCTAGCTTTGCTTGAGGATCGCATGTTTGTCAAACTGTTTTGACAGTGTTGGGATATGATAAATCAACGTTCTGCTAAACTTCAGAATTATGTGTTTCCATTGTTCTACCATATGTAAAGCAAGCGCGTGATGATACATAGTTACTTTATACGATATTGTAAGATATCAGTTAGTGTGATTTTGGAAATCAAGCTCTAAGATTTCTTCACCTTTTCAGATCAAATCTGTGATCTATGGTCCCAAAACTAATGTTTCTGTTGATCTATAATTTATTTGTTTTTTTAAATCTTGCGTTATTTGGTTTGGTTACACTCTCTCTCTCTCTCTAAAGATTGTTCCACGATAGTAGGAGAAGATTCATTAGCATGAGAACATTTCTACTGTTTAAAATTAAGCAAAAATTACACTTAAGTAGCTACATAGAAAATTCATTAGCATGAGAACATTTCTACTGTTTAAAATTAAGCAAAATTACACTTAAGCAGCTACATAGATCATGTATGGTAGAGGTGAAAGTTGTTCCAAATTAAGGTTGTTAAATGATATTTAAGAAGAATTGTTTATTAATATGTAAATGTTTTTAAATATTCAAGTGTGTGTGTGTGTGTGTGTTTGTGTGTGAGAGATGAATAAGTCGGATCAATACATTTATTTGACAATTTGTGGGGTTTTACAAAATTTGACATATTTGAGTGGAATTAAAATTGTAAATTAATCTCACATTTTTCCGGCTCCTAAGTTATAGATTGATTCCATTTTTTACTGTTTACATTCTTTGATTTCTTCTATACCCTATGCTTGCTTGTTACTTTAAATTACATTTTTAGTATGTGATAGACACAGATATTATATTTATGATTTAGTATGTGATAGACAGATATTATATTTATGATTATTTAAACATGTATATACATTTAATATAGATTAGAAATATAAAATGCTTGTACTCTAATAATTTATTCTCAAACAAATAATTATTCATCATTGTATTTATTATAATACATTGTTACATTTAATTAGATTTTGTAAATGATAAAAAATGATATTAAAATATTATTTTTTCATAACTAGTTCCTAATAATTGTTTAAAAAATATTAATAATTTTTTAATTTAAAAATTAATCAACAGTATAATTTTTTTTTGAAAATTCATTATATCTAATATTAGAAAATATATAAAAAAGGACAACAAAACAAATTAGGTATTTTTTTTTTTTTTTAAACTAAACAAATTAGTTACTGTCACCTTTGATGATGTTAATTGCATAAGGGAGGATTTATTTTCAGAATAAACTTCAAGTGGGGATGTTTTAACTATTCAGTAAGGTATCATTACTTTAACGTTTTTACGTAAGTTGCCGTCCGTAATATTCGTCATAACCCAACAGTTATAAATTTTACTTGAGTAAGAAACATAAACTAAAGTCATCTTAGAAATTTCATGATTACCCCGCGAGTCGCGACAATCATTCCATTCACATGCATTTCTTTTCAATTAAAAAACAAATAATCATTCCATTCACAGTAATAAAGTAAAGAGGAATATTAAATAGTGAAAACATGTTTGCTGACTAAGTCAGATTCTCTTCCTTATCCGTCATGAGTGCTCTCATTATAGGAGTCAATTATTTCTGAAGTTCTTTTATTAATATTTATATAACTATTCTTTTACTTTATTATATATATAGAGAGAGAGATATATGAAGGCTTTAATTTGTAAAAGTAATTTTTTTTTTAATTAAATAAATTAAAGCTTAGAAATCCCTCTTTCTCTATAGTTAGTACTATGAATTAAATTATATAATGAAATTTTATTTTATAAACGTTATTAAATTTTATTATATATTTTATTTTATATAAAATAAAATTTTGAATTATATATATAATTAATTTAGTTTTTTGTTAGGGTGAAATTCAATTTATGGTTTAATTATGTTTATATTCAACATGCATGGTTTATTATTAGGATTCAATATTATTCAATATTAGGATTTGTATTGGTTTCGTATTATTTTTAGAGTCAAGGTTCAATTTTATTTAATATAATATTTGGAAGAGCTTTATAATAGTTACATTATAGTACATGAAATGATATTTTTAAAATTTTTCATGATATAGAGAAAAACAATTATTAATATTAGCCTCTAGTTTTTGTTTACTTGTTATTCTTAACTTTTATTTGATTTAGTATTTATTTGTGTTAAGTTTAATTTGATCTAGTATTCAATTGACTTTAGAATTAAGATTCAATTTGTTTGTGTTAGGTATATTGTAGATTCTATTTTATCATTCAATTTTGAACATTTAAATTATATTATTTTTTTAAAACAAATACATTACTACAACAAATATTTTATAAAAATTTCAAATAAGTTACTAAAATTAAATTGAAAATCTATTATCATTTATTTTTATATACAAATCTAAACTAAAACAAAAGTCCCTCCTTTCAATGATTAGTATTACATGATTAAATTGTGCTAAAACTAGTTTTAAAAACAAAATAAATAAACAATCACCAATTATAATTGTATTATAAGTAATGACAAAAACCTAGATTTAAACTACAAAATATAAACGTGGCAATATTGTTTCACAGTCATAATTCACGAATTAGTAATATTAGTAATATTACTATGTAATTATTTAAATGACAAAAGATTTACATTTAACATTAATGATTTCATTTTTTTTTAATAGTCATGTGATTAAACCATTCTTTCTAATTCTTTTTTTGAGTGCACGAAAATACATCTTCAAAGCATGTTTATATACTAAAGTAATTTGTTGCATCAAGATAGGTAGTCTATTATTCTAGTCACATTCTCGCGAATCAAGTATTCAGCTGTGGGGTTGAGGATCTTGGATAAAATCTCTATACATGCAATCCTTCTCATTCTTCCACCACCCCTTCTTCCAACTGCAACGTGTCTCCTAGTTTCGAATTCCAGACATGTTTCTTGCCCACCATGATCTCTCAGAAACGACTATTTCCAATAGCCCAAAAGCTCTCTGCATGATCTTTCATATCCTATTTTGATAACTTACATCCTTACTTTAGTGCAGATAGTAATATTTTTAGACATGGTAAAAGTAATCTAAATGATACTCTATTATTTTAGAAAAAACTATAGTCATTAAAAAAAAATGACACTATTGCATTAGTTAAAACATAGTGTTGCGTAATAACATAATTATTAAATGTATCTAAAAAATATTAATCACATAATTGATATTTTAGAAAATGATAATTTTTTATTTTTTTAAATTATACTTAAAAACATTTTTAAACATGTTTAAAAATAATTTAAATAATACTTTATTATGTTAAAAGGAAATGTGGCTTCATCTAAGAAAATGATAGTATTCTATTTAGTTAAAAAATAATTTTACTTAATAATATAATATTTTAATATATCTAAAAAAAATATTTTTTAATTTAATTAAAATATTAATCATAGAATTATTATAATATTTGTAAAAATGATACTTCGACATTTTGAAAAAATAGTTCTTTGCATTTTAAGAAAACCTACTTTTCATGCTATTCATTTTATTTTTTAAAAGTTTCATATAATATCAATATATTCAATTGTAAATACACTTTCCAATTTGTTATTTTTAATTAATTTTTCTTTTAATACTTTTAATTTTTCAAGTTATATATTATTACTTTCATTACATGAGAAATTATAAATCTTTAATAACATCAATAATACTTTATTATGTCAATAAAACTAGTCATGGAAGAAAATGATGTTATATGGAATGAGAATTCTATCTACTATGAAAAATAATCGTGTCGTGGATTGAATGCACTGTTTTGCATACTTGTGTGAAGACACTGTTTATGTTACATAGTAAAAAAAATTAAGGTTCAATTTGTTAAAAATATATTTAGAAAAGTTAATTCAACAATACTGATTACGATAAAGAAGTGTACTTGTATATGTAGAGATAGACAGCGACGGATTGACGGGTGTGGAATCTTACTTTTTGGTGGTCGGTGTAGTGCGCTCGTCAAATCAGCACCCCACTTTCACCATAAAAGATTCCATGACACAATATAAAGGACGTGATATGAAGGGCGTGCTTGACTCCGGGTCACATAAGCGCTGTGGATATTACACGTGGTCAAATAATTCTATTAAATAGATATGTCAAAGAGGTGTGGAATGTTATAGTTTTTAATCAATTATGCAAGGAATTAATCATAATTGAAACTAAATATCTGAAATCTCCCTAGAAATGAGAGATAGAGGGAGCAAGAGAGAGGATGTAAGGAAATAAATATAAATATGAACATGGAGTTGTAGAAGAAGGATATGAAAAGAAAGAGAGCCAGAGATAGATAGGTAGAGATCAAAGAGAAAAACATATAGAAAGGGAGAGAATAAGAGGGAGAAAATGAAAGATATAAGAACTGGATATATAAAGGTAGAGAGACAAATAATTACAGAAAACAAAGTATTGTATCGTTTGGCCTTAATTTAAAAATACCTAATAATACCGTCAACGTTATTTATATTCAGCTTGCAAATAACTATTTAACATCTTAAAGCATGAAAGAGGTAATTGGTAGAGAGGAAAGATTATTATGTTTGAAACAGACAGATCTAGTCAGGTTCACTAATTCATTGCACAAGGAAAATGTGAGTGCTACGTCAGTTTATAAGATATTCCACAGCAATAACACAGTGACGAGTGACGGGGCAATAAAAGGCCATTTTTTTTAAAAAAAATGAGAGACAAAATTATTTGCAAGATAAATAAAGGAGTTCTTGGAATCTTACTTTTGAGTTATCCACTAGGGTTTACTACGCACAGGAAATCAATTTTAAAGCTAAATTGAGCAGGATGGAGTAAAGTTATATAATTGCAAGAGCAGCAAGAGGCAGAAATCACAATTGCCAGCGATGCTTCTCAAAATGAGTTTCACCTTGAATACGTGGATTCGCAGGTTCGTCAACACAAATCCAGCTGTTGCCTGGACAAATGCAAGCATTATTCATAGGAAATATGGAAGTAATTTACATACACTTGGGACACCAAGCAAAATCTGAAATCGAGTAATTTTTATCATATCAACATAGTATATTTCTATAGTAGACATGTATTTTTTTTTAAATGTAAATCAGTTGGTATGCTTATCTGGTTGTGTTCATTTCTAGAAAATATTTAAGGTGTCATAAACGTGTGTGTTTACTATGCTAGTGAAGCTCGTGCAGGCGTAGATGATTTTGAATTTAAAAATAGTAAATAACACTAATATTGAACAATTTGCAGTTGAAGTTATGTAATGTAATGAGATAATTTGTGTTTGAGTCATTTGAATTTTATACTTTAAGGGTTGAACATATGTTAAGTTATTCGCAATTGATTTATGAAATATTTGGATATAATATTTTGTCACAATGAATTATCTATTTTGCAAGAATTTTTTTTAAAATAAAATTTACAACATATTTTAATTAATTGACATATTTGTCAAATCAATTGAAATTTGATTATGTAGAAGGACCAAGTTCATCAATGCCATTTTAATAAGTTGTTATTGAATCAATTTTACGTTACAATAGATATTTTAGAAGGTTGTCTCAATTAGAGAAGATTCAACACATTTTTCTTGTACTATTTTATACTTTGTGAAATTTCACCAAATTTGATTTTATAGGAATACATAAGAATGCAATTAAAATTTCCAATTAATCTGACATATTTTTTCCTTCTCCTAAGTTGGATTGATTTCATATTTTCAATTTACATCCTTCAAAGAATGTTCTTTTGAAATTTTATGGCTGATACTTTTGATGACAATTTTTGATGTTATTGTGAATAATTATTCACCTTGATAAATTGTGATATAATAGAAGTCACTTTTTTTTTATCAATTCATCAATCCTCTTTGTTTATTAAACACCTGATATTCATATAAAATATAAAATTGCCCATATTAAAGCACAAACATGTAATTGTTCACTTGCAAAACTATTTTAATATGTATATTTTATAAACTTAAAAAAAATTAAAGATTTTAAACAATTCTACATATTTGATAATGAAAATATTAATATTACATGAATATTTTAAATATAAACTAAAAATTAATTTAGAAATATGTTTATTGTAAAATAAAAATTATGTAAAAATTAATTTGAAAACTAAACTGAAAACCATTTATAGCAAAAACTTCAATCAATAAGATAATATATAATGAAACTTAATTTGCTAGAGTACTGATAGAGTTACCTACTTCCTCAAAGAACGGAACCCTTTTTCATAGGCGTCCAGCTTTTAATGTAAGAAAATTTCTATACTAGACTTCAAAACATATTGTAACAATATTTTCATATTCATGTCTATGTCCGTTACAGTAAAAGTAAAAGATCTGATACAAATGAAGCAAGATATTAATACAACTTCTATTTCTAAGTCCCAACTTCTATTCCTGAGTCCCAAAACCAGGGCGATTCGAAATCCAAGCTTTCACCATAGATTTACCATACTTTTCTTATTCGCTCTACTCTCTTCTGTATACCAAAATGTGGTTACTAGTCATGCTGTGAGCCACTTCCTGTATTTGGGCCTGGAGGTGGTGGAGGTGCTGGAGGTTTTCTTCTCATAACAGCAACCTGAGTCACAAACAACGAGCAACATATTTAGATTAATAGAACATATATAATCCAAACCGTTTGATAATGTTGATTTCACCAGATGACAATATGCAAGTTCCCATAGAGTAAAAAGAGGATATATAAGTACCACAATTGAATCACCCACTTAAACTGCAGGTATGTTGCGATTACCTTGCCAATTGTTTATGAAAATTTGGTATATTGACGGTAATGATGATGTTGATCAAATACTTTGTTTCTTCTTCAATTTGGAAAGTATTAGTAGTTCAAATCTAAAACCTATTCCTTTCATGAGATACTGCTTTACCAGTGCACATTAAAATGATAAATATTCACTACATTTGAAATAGAAGAACAATTCATTTAAACCATTGACTCCATTAAACACCAGCAAAGGCCCGATAATACTACACAAAAGAGCTATAGATGTAGAACAAATCTGCATGATTTTTTGTGTTAGGGGAAGACTGCTTACAGTAGAAAACCGTTGGGTATCTCCTCTTATGATACCCTCCTTTGATGCCTTCTTAAACTCATTGTTAGAGTTGTCCACCAGATTGACATCTTCTGAGAAGGTGCACACAAAATCAAATAAGTGGGTCTGGAAAAGCAAGTAAACAACATTACAAAATAAGATAACCCATTGTATCTAGATTCTATATGAAAGTGAAAAAGAAAATACCCAATTGCAGATTTTCCCTTGCTTCTATGCTCTGAGTAGCTATATCATTGTGAAATGTATGTGAAAATATGTTGTGGAAAAAAGTAGCATTACTCCAAGCCCTTAGAGGGGTGGAAGTGAAGCCTCGCATACACAGAGCCCATGTGTTGCTGCTCATCTTCACCCTCCCTTATCTCTGAATTCTGCTTCTTCTTTACCTCATTATATGCATTTTTCTTCTAAGATTCCATTCTGCATTCTGAAAAGTCTACATACAAAACCCCACCGGCAGCAGAAAAAGATAAAGAAGTCACGGATTCGTGTAATCACTAAACAACAAAACTTAACCCAAGTAAAGGTAGGATTAAGTCATTATACCAAAGCCATTCAAATGTGAAAGAGAGCCGAGCCACTGAGGAAACAGTAAAATTAATGTAAACAAATACACTTTGGCTCAAGTTGACTGCTGACTCTGACGTTCAAGGCAAGCTGACTTTTGACTGTAAAAATGACGTGGACTTTTGCCTCTCAACGTTTGTAAACCCCAACGAAAATTCTACTTCTCCGTCTACTGAAGGGAATTCATATTGGAAGGTCGGATGAAATACAAGATTCTATCGATTGCTATTTTAACAAAATATTTAATTTTAAGAATTACAATATGAATTGCCTACAATGTTTTAATTGATGTGTTTTTTCTGTGTTATATAATATTGGACTTCTAGTTTAGATAGTGAGACGTCAAGCGGACTGATGGAATCGTCGGGTTGTCTGTTAGAATGCAAAGTTATTATTATTAACTCTTTAAAGTAATAATTAATATGAATTTTATTAAAGACAGTAAAAGAAATTATACTCTAAGTTTTGAAGTGTGAACTTGAAATCTTCAGTCTCCCAATTTTGAAGAAGATAGTAAAGTGGGTCCGAAGAATGTAGCAGACAATGACAATTCAATTGTATAGAATAGGAGCTAACCTTTAAGGCGTACTTTTAAAATTGGTAGTTTTATTTGACCGTACTGGTACAAATAATTGTTATCGAATACCGTATTCATAAAAAGTAGCGGACTGTTATATGAAGAGATACTAAGGGCCCGTTTGGTTGCACCCCATAACCGGGTTATGCAGCCCATAACCCGGTTATGGGGTGCAATTCCTTGTTTGGTGACCTCTAAATTGAATGCGAATATGGATTTGCAAATCCCCATTTGTGCAAAAATGTGGATGTCCAAATTCTGCTAAAGAGGTGGAATGACTTTCATCTCCATGGTTTTCATAGAGATTAAAGCCATTTTAACTTTGTCGTCGGGTCCAATGCACTCCAAGGTTTGCATGATTAAATTTTTTTATATATCTTGTCGGG
>MU227398.1:117284-140256 GCA_018584345.1 Thuja plicata | reverse complement strand
TGATTCCGTGGAATCAGAATTGCAGGAGGTTGTTCAAACCTTGTTCGTTGGCAAATCGATCTTATCCATCTTCGTTGGATAAAAGAAATCCGCTAGAAGTCCAATCTGTCGATTTGAGCACCAACACGGTGCAGTTGATACAACTTACAAGATTGTAAAGAAAGGCACTCAGTTGGATATGTCGGCACTTCTACTAAGCCAGCTAGAAGAAAACTTGAAGACTATAAGAAATGCTAAGACAAATACATGTAAGTTTGGATCACTTATCATGTGCATTCTCTTCGACTTTCAAGAAACATTTCCATCAGTAGGAGATATAAAATGGAATTCCACAAAACCGGTCACCATGTAAATTAGTGAACACATAAAATCACTACGAGACAACTTTGAAACATTCATGGATGAGTGCTTCACAGGATTCAAGGATGGAATGCAGAAAAGGGTAAGGATCCATGAACAACTTATTGAGAAGTTCAAAGATGATATATGTTTCATGGTTGACACTAACCACACATACATCAAACCTATTGTACTGAGGACAACATGGTTACAACCTCTGGAATATGAGGTAAATATTGATCAAGCATCCAAGGCAATCGATTCATTGATAAACAAACCATTAGATAAGAAAAAACCTAAGTTTGGAACTTATGAGGAGGCCAAATCAAGAATCAAATCTAGCCTGGTTATAAATAAATTAGTCAGGAAAAAGGACAAAATGGTCAAGAACCTAAAGAAAATACTATCGGCAATAGAAGAAGAAACAGAAAAGGAAGAAGAAGATGACAAGGAGGAAGAGACCAAAGGGAAATCACCCAGTGGTGAAGCTACAAAAAAGAATGACTCTGAAGCCATAGAGTTAGATTCACTACCTCCTCCACCAGTAAAGAAGCCAAGAACCACATCTGCTTCTAGAACAAGAAGCCAAACAACAAAAGACTCAACTCCTTTATCTTGAAGAAAGGAAAATTTAGAACCTACAAGAGGAAACCAACCACACAAAAAAGAGGTTCATCAAAGAGAAGAAGGTTCGTTCAAACAAGGGAAGATATTGAGGACACCGAACAAGATGAAGGTGTAGAAGTAGAAAAGATCAAGGTTCCAAAAAGCATTGATGAGGTATGGAAATCTATTGCAAGTTTAGGATCTATTACAGATTCTAAGATCAGAAGATGGCTAAAACTGTGTCCAGAAGATCAAAACAAAGTTGAAGATGCCATCATTGCAAAGATGTACAAATTCAAGTATGTACCGATTCAGTTTGAAGGTAATAATGTACCAAGGGAACTCTTGGACAGATTATATGCTAGATGGACATTTGCCTTAAATAATGAGAAGGAGATAAGAGAAAGAGTACTTGTTTCTCTTATGCCTCTGGAATCCAAGAGGGAAGAAATTGATGAGATTATGGAGAACCAGAAAAAGGAGTTCTCACCCATGTTGAGAGCCTACAAAATTCTCGAAGGGAGGCTAATAAAGCTTGAACAAGAAAGTCACAAGAAATGGAGTAAAATACTCAATAGACCTATTGAAGAAGCTAGCCCCAAGAAAGACCCACAACAATAAGATGATAATAAGGAAACTCAAGAACACATCATAATCAAAGATGCAGAAGATGACACATCAATTGAGTTAGACAAAGAAGAAATGAACACAACCAGCAACAAGAATGTGGAAGTTACAGATCAAACATGGCCTAACGCCACTAAAGACAACATTGTGGATAACACAATCATTGACATAACCGATGATCCAATAGAATAAGTAGAGAAAGATGAAGATGTTAATGTTACCAAGGACACAACCGATGAGAAGGACACAACATTTGATACTGCATAGGTTAACATACCAGGCAACATGCCAATATTGATGCAAGCCATCAATATACTGCAAGAAATAGACAAGTCACCTCAAAAAGATTCAAGCATTCCTGAGGATGTAGGGGATGAAGGAAAGAAAGACATCACCGATGATCAAAAGGATATTAGAGACACTCACATTGTGACCAAAACTAACAAGGTTATAGGAGGAGATACAACCCAAACAGATGGAGACACAACTAAGAAGGTTGCACATATGAAGTGCATAAGGAAACTGATGAAGGAGATAAACCCAAATATGGCACTCCTGAGGATACCAAAAAATTTGCTACCGACAATGTAAAGTTTGATGTGGAGACATCTAGAGAAAACCAACAAGCTGACACCAAAAGAAAGCAGCAAAAAGAGGCAACACAAGTAACTTCATCTAGTACCACATAAAAAGCTAAGAAGATGGCTATGGTTTTACACTCAAGTGGAACTCTGAAGAAGAAGAATAAATCCAAAAAGAGTAAGTTGGAAGTCACATTAGATGAAATCATAGAAATTCCCAAATGTGACCCAACTACACTTGACTATGAAGCATTGAAGGAATACGGTGAAATTGCCAGAGGAAGGCATTACAGAAGAAGTTGAGGAAACAAAACCGAGACTACATGGTACTGGAAACAACAAGGGACATCTTGCACCATATTGTACCTAACGTTGATTTTGATCAAAATAAACCCATACTTGATCAACTAGCCACTCTCACAGAAGAAATTAAAACACAGAACATTGATGCAGAGAAGGAAATAGAAGAGAGAGTAGAGTAGAAGTACCAACAGAAACTTGTTGAGAAAATCAGCCAAGAAGTGGCAGTTAACAAGGTAAAAATTTCAGAATTCATAAGTGAATTAGATCCAATTATTGCTGATGCTATTTCCTTTATTCAACAACTAAGAACATTGGAGAAATTCACTAAGGAGCATAGTGAAAACATAGCAAAGTTAGATTCTGATCTAGCTAATAGTGCTAAAAAATTAACCACCGAGGACAATGCAATGAAGTTGCATTATGAGAAAA
The DNA here is from genome assembly GCA_018584345.1 of Thuja plicata. Classification (NCBI taxonomy): domain Eukaryota; kingdom Viridiplantae; phylum Streptophyta; class Pinopsida; order Cupressales; family Cupressaceae; genus Thuja; species Thuja plicata. The sequence goes on along the minus strand of MU227398.1, from coordinate 137,371 downwards.
TTATTGAAATAAAAAGGTTAAGGCAAGAACTGTGGGAAGCAGAAACTCAATTCAATGAAGAGGTCACCGAGATCCAAGCTCAACTTCTACCAAATCTGACATTGCTTCAGCAACCTATCAGTTCAGCAAGGCAACTGATAGCAACCCTTGAGATGTCTGAAGTAAACAACATCTATGATATGCACTCAAGGATTGCACTCGAGCACATGGCTCTAGAGAACCTAAAGGAACAATGGGAGAAGATGGTGGAAGACATGAATTCTTCACACTAGATCACATTTTTGATAAACTATAAGGTATACACCTTTGCCCTTAATATCAAAAAGGGGGAAAATATATGATATGTACAAATAGGCAACTATACAATATATAGAAAAAGGGAAAATAATGATATACCAGCATAGACATAGGGGAAGTCATAAAATGACTAAGGATTATATATGTCATACATACTTAACATTTTGTTAGCCTTTTGCACATATCAGTTTTTGATACTAATGTCAAAGGGAAGATTGATGACATTAATTTGCCAATAGTATGCAAAGAACACTTTCGGTAAGCATGCACCGAAAGACAGGACAAAAAGAAAATTGAAAATGAAGATACAAGAGATCACCAAAAATAGCTAAGTAAAAAGAAAACCGATGACACAATTTTTTGTGTAAACCAAAAATACAAAGTTAGAAGGATAAAGAGGAACCCAAAAGTGGGACTCGACAAGTAGGTCATAGTGCAAACCAAAATAATAGTCATAGAGGAAACAGAGAGAACGGTTCAAGAAAGGAACCCAAAAGACAGTCAACTGATTTCAGAGCATAACTGACCGTCAGAAACTGAAAGTCAGTTGCAACCTGCAAAAAGTGGATCTGACTTCCACGTTAGATAAAACAATCAAGTTCTATTTATAGAGTCTTGATTTATTTTTAAAACCATCTCTTTAGGGACAAGAAACATGAATGTAAGTGCTTTATTCAGTCTAACCAATTTAAAACACATAGACTAGGAGATCAAGGTAAAGTTGTAAACCTGTGATCTTAGAGTTAACATTATTTTATGTGAAACTTGATTAAGTCAATCTATCTTATAAATAGACTATGTAATCATTCATTATTATGCATGATGAGAGGGATGTGTAAGGATATGAGAGGATGAATGCAGAATGCGAGAACACCTACATGGATCAGATTGAAAGTTTCATAAACCAGAACAACAAAAGGTTAATTTGGTTAGCAACAACCAAGAACATAGACTACCGAGCATCAGAGGTATTATTCAATAACATTAGGTGATATACTTATTCATGTAATCTTAAATGGATCTATAATCAACAATATGCGATTTCATACACTAGGTCAAATTGTAATTTGCTATCATTCTAACAAGTGAAGCAAAGTGTAAAAAATCCTTTCAAGGAAGGTGGATTTAACAGTACAACTATAAATCTGTTAACCAAGTGCACACTCAATAGTGTTGCTAAAGCTCTTAACCGATTAGACTTTCATAGGTCTCCACAGATACTCTTAACCGGGTAGATCATTAGAAGTGATCAAATTGTAAGCCTTAACTAGCCCCTTCCAATCTACAGATAGTGAAGAATTTGTGGGTGCCATTCCTAGCGCAATTTTTACTTCCTAACAGGATTTTTCTGCGATATCATATCTTGTGTTACATGTCAATTAATTTCATGAATGTTTCTATGAATGTTCACATGTTTGATTAATTTTATGAATTGATATATCTTGCATCAAGATAGTATAGAACATATGATTAGATAAATATTTTATAACTATTGGAATGATTGGAATGATTGGTGGATGGGAGATACACTGTTGGCTTCTTTTCCACCCTTTTCTCTTTATAGATAGGAGTACATGAGAATATTTGAATTCTATGTTATGGAGTATATTTTGGATGCTTCCTGGGTCAAATTAGTGGAGGTGAATATGGATCTGAGTCATCTTTAAGACTTATTTTGACTTATCCACATTCCCAGGTCTGATGTGGTTGATAAATTAGTTTGGACTCTATCTTTTGATGGTTACTTCTCTATTTCAAAATCCTTTCAAATGCTTTCCAGACCCCCTTTTTCTAGACCTTTTTGGTCCATGGTTTGGATTTCGAAGGTTATCCCCAAGGTTAATCTAATTTTTGTGGCTTCAAACTCAGAATAAAGTTATGAGCCTGGATAATCTCTACAAATGTTGGTTGTTGTTACCCAAAATATGCTTCTTTTTCTTAGAGAACGTTGAAGATTTCTTCCAAATTTTCATTCATTGAAGTTTTTCTAGGAAGGTATGGGTCGGTATTCTTAATCTCTAGTCTCTTTCTTGGGTATTTTTGAACTCTTTTATGGACTGCTTGATGCAATGGAAACATTCCTCCACTAATCATTCTATGATGTTTCTCTAGGATCTTATTCTTCCCCATATGGCATGGGGTTTATTAAAGAGATAAATTATCATATTTTCAAAGATAGGTTTTGTTCGACTGATGTGGTGGCTTGGAGAATCCAATTTTCTATCAAGTTTAATTTTGAGGTTGCTTGTAATAATTTTCATTCTTCATGTCCTCTTTTAGTCCACTCCCATGAGGATTTGTTATTTACTAGGTGTAGAATTTGATTGGAATATTTCTCAACCCTTATTCAAACAGAAGAAAGTCAGGCTAGATATCAGATGGAAACCTCCCTCTTAAGGTTGGTTTAAGATTAACATAGATGGGGCAGTGAAGGAAAATCCTAGACCTGCAGGTTGTAGTGTAGTGGTTTGGGATGATACAGGTAGATTGGTCTTGGCAATGAAACTTCCTTTAGGGATCCAAACAAACCATTTTTCCGAGGCTATGACTGTCTATCTAGGTTTGACAATGGGTAGAGACAAAGTTTTGGCTAAGATTTGGATGGAATGTGATTTCCTAAATATTATAAATTGCCTTAAGGGAATTTCAACCCCTAGTTGGAATACAAAAAATATTATCAAAGATAGTTTGTACCTTATTAATGGTTTCCAAGATGTCAATATTTCTCATGAGTACCACGAGGGGAACCAAGTTACAGGAAAGTCTCACAAACAAGGGTGTTAATACCCATCATGGTTAACATTGGGAATGTATGGATCATATCCTAAGGGATTTGAGTTGTATCTTGCGTAATGATGCAAATGGGTGGTCAATTAATTCATAAATTGGAATTATTTCCCCTATATGTGTGAAGGCATGGTGATAGAATAGGTCATTTAATCGACCAGTGAATGAATTTTATTTTCTATTTGCTTCTTCTCTTGTGCCTGGTTTTGCAGATCTTTTCTATTGTTTCAATGGGTGGGGGAAAAAACTGGATGGAGCCCATTATGTATGAGAGGTGGAAAAACATTGAGTACAATTGGAATTTTTTTTCTATTAGTGGTTTAACGCCATAAATTGAGAAACTTTATGGTGGTAATGCCCTAATCACTGAGGTATTTGTTGAGGGTTGGGGGATGAATTTTTTTTATTAATGAGGAGTTGGTTACGAATGTGTCTAATATGCTGAGCGATGGTTCCAAATTCTAGAGGGAGAAGAAATCATCTTGTTTTTAGGAATAATAGTTCACAAGATAACTGAGAGGGGGGTGAATCAGTTGTGATATAGATTATTAAACTTTATAAATCAAAACTACAATGCAAATGATAACATAGTAAATTCCAACACAATACTTGTTGTCAAGGAAACCCTGTTAAAGGTAAAACCTCTGTGGGAATTAAAACCCACAAATAATATACTGAGAGTATAGTATCTCTGTTAAAATAATTAGCCCTATTAGGAACTTATTACAACATTACAGTACACAATCCCTATTAGGAGATAGACCCTGTTAGGAGTCAATAAAATTAGTAGGCTCACTGCCCATGCACACTGCTCAAAGAAGGTTAAATCCACCCTCAAGGATTAACAATCCGAACAAGTGTATATAGGAAATATACAATCCATTGAACTGTCTGATAGCAATTGCCTTTTCTTGGTCAGTTACAATGAAGTATTATTATGATAAAACTCTTCTCTACATCCAACAACAAACTAGCCTCGTATCTTTTAGTTCTCTTCCACTACCACATCTTTCTAAAAGAAAAGATCACTCATATATACCCTTTTAAAATAATTCATTAGGTCGGCCAATTAAGCTTTCCTAATACACAAATAATAAATTAGGTTGGCCAATTAAGCTTTCCCAATATAAAAATAATTATATAACCCCTTGCTAAGATACACACGGTACCTATAAAAAGTAAACATCATTTGAAATTCATTAGTTATACTTCCAGATCTGCAATCAACGCTCAAAATTTATATTACACGCTACATGTCTAAAGTCGGCCACCAAATAAGTCTCCTCTAGAATACATGCCATAGCTGATGTCACCAGAATGCTTACACCAATCGAACTTAGCCCAATATTCCACAATATATCTACAGTCCTCCACTAAGCTCTCTTCACCTGAAATATCTTTGCCAATAAGATATATGCGAAACACAAAGACCTGCTTTGTCAAGCATCATAGTTGCAGTCCAGAAACATTCTTCACCAAATCAACTATAACATCCACAATATGTAACATAAATCCAAGAAACCTTAGGAATAAGTTCAACACTTATCCTTCATATAACCAAATTTGATCATTGTGAAACATCAGTACATTGCCCGTACACTTCTACTAGTCAAGTAACCAGTCGGTCCTCTCCACAGAAACTTATGTTGACATCAGTGACAAAACATGAATATCAACAACATGATCTATACCCAAAACTGATATCATCCAACAATCTCCCCCTTTTTCATTGATGGAAACATATAGGAAAATCCATCAACCCAAAATCAACTCAAAATAGTTTCTCCTCTTAATACAATCTTCTCAATATCCTCAACACAAATCTCCCCAAAATAGTAGGGATTTTCAAATAGATTTCTTCCCCCTTTGGAAACAATGGAAAAGGGTGACATAACTCATATGTAATGCTCTATAGCTTTTTCAAATCTTCATGTCCAGCAGCTAGGTGCAAGATCACCCAAATGTGCTCTAGTGTTCCTTCAATCACTCCCCCTGAGGAGTAGATCCATACATCAAGTCCATAAAATTATATAGCTCTAAAATCCATTAGACTGATGCATATGTGCATCAATTAATTATCACAAGGAGGGGCTCTGACCCCAAGCATGCTTCTGAGATAATCAAAAGCATCTTTTGGCAAAGGTTTTGTAAATATATCTTCTATCTATTCCTTTGTGCTAATATATTCCAGTTTAATCTCTTTCTCTGCTACCTTCTCCCCCAAGAAATGATATTTAATAGAAATATGTTTAGTCTTTGAAAGAATTACATGAGTCTTAGACATATTCACTATGCTGGTGTTATCACAATGGATAACCACTGGTGCTTCAAAAATTATTCCAATGTCCTTTAGCATTTTTTTCATCCAAACAACTTGTGTGAAATTTATTGTAGCATAAACATACCCTGATTCAGCAGTAGATTGAGCAATACAGTTTTTTTTCTTGCTTCACCAAGAAACCAACCTTTTCCCAAGGAAAAATGCATCACCACTAGTACTCTTTCTGTCATCTATGATTCCTACCCAATCAGAATTAGTATAAACTTGTAAAATAAAATCATCTAATTTTTCATACCATAATCCATATTGTGTTGCTCCTTTCAAATATCTGAAAATTATTTTCACAGAAGAAAGATGTGTTTCTTTGGGATCTTCTTGATACCTTTCCACAATACCAACTATATTTGTAATATCTGGTCTAGTGTGAGTTAGATATTGTAGACCACCAATCATAGATCTATACTTTGTCTGAAACAACACTTTGAGTCTCATCATTACTAGTCATTTTATGTCCAGTCACCATAGGTTTTCCAACAGGTTTGCAATCTTCCATTCTAAACTTCTTCAACATTTCCTTAAGATACTTGGTCTGAGATATAAAAATGCCATTCTTACTCTGATTAATTTGCAAACCAATAAAAAATTTCATTTCACCAATCATTGACATCTCAAGTTCATTTTCCATTTCTTTAGAGAACTTCTTACTCATCTTATCATTGCCTCCAAAAATGATATCATCAACAAAAAAATCTATGATTAAGATTCCATCTTCCTCAGTTCTTAAACATAAATTACTTTCTGCATTACCTTTTCTGAAACCAAGATGAAGTAAATACTTGTCCAGTCTTGCATACCATGCTCTAGGTGCTTGTTTCAGTCCATACAATGCTTTTTTCAGCTTACAAACCATGTCTCCATCCTCTTTCAAAGGAAAACTATCAGGTTGCTCAATGTAAACTTCTTCTTCCAGATCACCATTCAAAAATGCTTATTTCACATCCATTTGATATACTTTAAAGTCTTTGTATGTAGCATAAGAAAGAAATAATCTCACAGCTTCCAACCTCACAATAGGAGAAAATTTTCTTCATAGTCTATGCCTTTTTATTGTGAGTAGCCTTTACATACTAGTCTAGCCTTGTTTCTTACCACTGTTCCTTCCTCATCCATCTTATTTATGAAAACCCATTTTTTACCTATCACATTTTGTTCTTAGGCCTTGGAACCAATTCCCAAGTATTGTTTTTCTTTATCTATTCAAGTTCTATCTTCAATGGCTTTAGTCCAAGATTCATCTCTACATGCTTCATCAATAGTCTTCGGCTCAACTTGAGAAATCAAGAAAATTTCATCTCTAACTCTATCTCTAGTCATCATACCTTTATTTGCATCACCAATAATTTGATCTTTAGGATGGTTCTTCTTAACATACCTCGGAGTCTTTGGAGTCTCATTAACTTTAGTCACTTCATCTTCAACTTCATTTTCAATCATCAAAGGTTCTTCATGTTTAGCAGTGACCTCTTTCATCTCTTTAATCTGACCATAGTCATACATTCTTTCCTGAATCTAAAATTTTTCATATATCCTCACATTGGTGCTTTCAATCAACATCCTCAATCTCATATTGAAACATTTATATGCTTTACTCTTAGTAGAATAACCAAGAAAATTTCCTTCATCACTTCTAGCATCAAATTTCCATATCTCATCATCTCTTTTGATATAACATTTACTTCCAAATATTCTAAAATATTTTACAGTAGGTGTATGATCAAACCATAATTCATAATGCATTTTACTTGTACCTTATCTGATCTGTATTCTTTTTAATGTCTACACAATAGTGCCAACTGCTTATGTCTAATGCACATGTGACACATTTCCTTCCACCAACATAGTCCTTGCAACATCTAATATAGTTATGTTTGTTCGCTCTACTATCCCATTCTGTTGTGGAGTCCCAGGAGCTGATGTCTGTTTGTATATTCTATGTTCTTCACAGTAGGTATTAAATAAGTCTGATGTAAACTCTCCACCTCTGTCTGATCTCAAACATTTTATCTTCAAACTAGATTCATTCTAATCTTTTTCTTTAAATAACTTGAATTTATCAAATACTTAAGATTTCCCTCTCAAATATGTAACCCACATCATTCTAGAAAAGTCATAAAAAAATGTATAAAGTACCTTTTACCATAATATGATCTTGTTCTTGTAGGACCACATAGATCTCTATGCACAAGATCCAACTATCCTTTTGCTAAATAAGATTTTCTTTTAAAACTGCTTCTGGTCTGCTTCCCCATAACACACTCTCTACACATAGTGTTAGATGGCTTTACTATCTTAGGTATATCTCTCACATAATTATTCATACTTGCCTTCACAATGTTATCAAAGTTAACATGACAAAATCTTCTATGCCACAACCAAGTGTCATCAACCTTTGAATAAAACAAGTAGCTTTAGATGTATTCAACTCAAATACATTACCTCTAGATTTAGTATCAGATGCAATCAAATCTCCTGATTTACTTCTGATAGATAATTTCCCATTAATGAATTTGAACTGATAATCTTTGTCCACTAATTGTCCAACACTCAACAAATTATGTTTAAGTCCATCAAGAAGTAATACATTATCAGTATTTGTCTTTCCATCCAGAGAAATAGATCCAAATCCAATGATAAGTTTATGAATAGTCACCAAATATAACAACACCACTATCGTATCTTTTCAAACTCACAAATTTGTTTTTATAGCTAGTCATATGATATGAACAACCACTGTCTGTAACCCATTCAAATTTCTTTTCAACGGGAGATACTAAGGATTTTTCGTCATGTATAGGTTCATCATCCTTTATAGCAACAAATCCAATTTCATCATAGTCACCATCATCATTAGAAATACCATCACTATAATAATAGCATTCCTTGTCTTTAGGATACTTTGATTTGTAAAAACTTAGGTTTGTGCTTAGGAACCCTTGTAGGACATCTAGATGCAAAGTGACCAATCTTGTTACATGAAAAACATTTCAAAGGTAATCTACCTTTAAATTTACCCTTACCTCTCTTCTCTCTTCTAGAGATCAATGCTACCACTTCATCTAGCTTCCTTTCTTCCTCCTTTATCTATTCCCATTCCTGAGCATACTCTCCAAGCTCTTCTCTTAGGTCATAATTACTGGTGGTTGCAATTCAAGATAAGGTCTTTTTGTTCTTATGCATGGTTGCCTTGAATGCTGACTAAACTTTAGGTAAAGTATCTCCAAATTCCGTGGCCTCAAAAGTAGTTAGCTTTCCAATCAACATCTCTCTAGTGAAGTTCAGTGTCAAAGGTATAATATCCTTAATAGCTTGTACTTTGGTTCTATAAAAAGGTGTCAAAGATCTGAGTATCTTTGCAATCACTTCTTCCTCACTGTAAGTACCTCCACAGTTTCTAATGCCAGTAACCACTTCAATAATTCTCTATCCATATGCCCTAATGTTATCATCTTCTCTCATATTCAGTGATTCCATCTTTGTCTTCCAGTTCTATAGCTTTGCCTATTTTGTAATTTTTTCTCCTACATATAGTGCTTCCAATCTTGTCCAGATCTCATGTGCAGAATCCAAGTCTTTTACTTTTGTGAATTCACCTTCAGAAAGTGTGTTGATTAATGATTCCATTGCAGCCATATTACATGAAAATAGCTTATGTTCATCATCAGTAGCCTTCTCTATTTCATCCTCAGTCACTATCTTCTCATCCTTCTCTGTTATCATCTAGTAGTCGAGTGCCAAACATAGCAAATGTATTCTCATCTTGATCTACTAGCTGTCAAAGTTTTCAGGATCAAATTTTGGACTATCCTTCCTGTAGTAAGACATCTTCAAGATCACCTCAAGCTATTAATCTTTCTCTCTAAGGACCAGTAGCTCTGATACCAATTGTTAGGAGTAACACTCCACAAGACAACTAACATAGGGGGTGAATCAGTTGTGATATAGATTATTAAACTTTAAACTTTATAAACCAAAACTACAATGCAAAGGATAACACAATAAATGCCAACACAATAACACAATACTTGTTGTTGAGGAAACCTTGTTAAAGGTAAAACCCCAATGGGAAATATCACCCATAAATTATTGTACTGAGAGTATAGTATCCCTGTTAAAAGATTTAGCCCTGTTAGGAGCTTCTTACAACATTACAGTACACAGTCCCTATTAGGAGATAGACCCTGTTAGGAGTCAAGAAAATTAGTAGGCTCACTGCCTAGGCACACTGCCGAAAGAATGTTAAAGCCACCATCAAGGATTCACAATCCAAACAAGTGTGTATTGGAAATATAAAATCCAATGAACTATTTGATAGCAACTATCTTTGCTTGGTCAGTTCAATTGAAGTATTCTTATCACAAAACTCTTCTCTACATCCAGCTGCAAACAAGCCTCACATATTTTACTTCTCTTCCACTACCACATCTTTCCAAAAGTAAAGATCACTCATATATACCCTTTTACAATAATTCATTAGGTCGGCCAATTAAGATTTCCTAATACACAAATAATTAATTAGGTCGGCCAATTAGGCTTTCTCAATATACAGATAATTATATATCCCCTTTCTAAGATACAAATAGTACCTATAACAAATAAACATCATTTCCAACTCATCATTTATACTTCCATATCTGTAATCCATGCTCACAATTCATATTACACGCTACATGTTTGAAGTCAGCCACCAAATAGGTCTCCTCCAGAATACACGCCATAACTGACGTCACCAGAATGCTTACGCCAATTGAACAAAACTCAATATTCCACAATATGTCTACATTCCTCCAGTAAGCTTGCTTCACTTAAAATATCTTTTCTAGTAAGATATACCCGAAACACAGAGACCTGCTCTGTCAAGTATCACAGTTGTAGTCCAAAAACTAGTCTTCACAAAATCAACTGTAACATCCACAATATGTAACACCAAGACAAGTGACCTTAGGAATAAGGTCAACACACATCCTTGTTCATATAACCAACTTTGATCATTCTGAAACATTCATACAATGTCCGTACACTTCTGCCAGTCAAGTATCTAGTCTGTCCTCTCCATAGAAACATATGTTGACATCAGTGACAAAACTTGAATATCAACAACACGATCAGTACAAAAAACTGATATCATCCAACAATCTCCTCCTTTGGCATTGATGGCAACATATGGGAAAATCCATCAACCCAAAATTAGAAAATTGATGGCAACTCTTGACAGAAAATTCAGAATTATTTTCAACTATCATTTCATTATTTTGAATCACTTCTACCATGATAAGAGCATTTTGATTCCTTTTTATCTTTCTTCTTCCTTTAGACACAATTTTATTTCTTATAAGAAGAATCCATCTTCCCCTATTTTGCATGAGGGACTTATTTTACTTATCATGGAATATGTAAAAACCCTCCAAATCAAAAAGTGGTCTCCTATTTTTTGAATTGAGTTTAAGAAAAATATTAGGGTATATCATATATTTTGGAAGACATAGAAATATCCCTTGCATCATTCTATCTTTATGCCTTATTCTCCTTGGAGGAAGAGAATTGTGTCCTCAGATAAGAAAGATTCAAATTATGTACCCTCTCATTATTTTTTTCTTGATTCCTTTAAACCTAGTGTGGGAAAGAGAAAGGTGAGTGTTAAACCCAGTAGGGTCAAGAAAAAATGTAACCCCAATCCCTTTGGCTCTCCTTTGAAGGCTTTTACCTCTCCTATTTGGAAGAAAGATACTCCTTCCATCTAGGTTACTCCTAATGATCAAATTTTTATTGAGCAAGATAAGGCTTTTCATATTGAGATTCCCTTGGATTTAACGAACGAAACCCCTATTGAAAAATTATCCTCTATCTGGGAAAGATCCCTTATCATTGCTAAGGTCAAGATTTTTTTTAAGAGCCAGAAGGCTCTTCTAGAATCAATTGTTTTTTAGATTTATGGTTTGAATAATTGTTCCCTTTTTACTCAGAAGTTGGACAATATCCTTGCCAACACTCGTACTTAGTGAAGGATATTAATGATCTTAAACAAGATGATGAGGATAAAATATACAACTTGGAGAAGAAATTTGATGTCATTCAAAATAAACTTACTACGATTGTGAGTAAATTTACTTTGCAAGATACTATTGAGGGCTTCCACAAGCTCAAAGAGTAGGTTAATTTCATCCATTGTCATTCAAAGGGAAATTATCCAGCCACCAGGTCCAAAGCAATTCTGTGTGATACAAGGAATATGAGGATGATGAAAAAGAAAAAAAAATGGACAAGGACCATGATGTGCACATTGATTCTGAGACCCACTTGGAGGTTACGGGTCCTTCCATGAGATTAGGATGAAAAAATAAGGGTGCTAGCCCTTTGGACAATGTTTTTAAGAAGGTTAAGGATATTAATGTTGATATCATCAACGAAAACAAAGAACTAGTTCAGGTTGTGTAGTCTATTTAGGGATTTTGTGGTGCAAAGGCATGGTGGTGGTTTATTGTGAAACTAATTATATTTAGTCTTCTAAGGTGTCTTTCACCCAATGGCCCCAAGTGCCAATATGCCTTTAACTTATCAATTTGACTTCCCCCACTCCCTTACTGTTCCTAGGGGTTCATGATGACTTAAAACACTTCTTCCAAATTCTCAACTAGTTATTGAAGTCCTACTCCAATATCTTACTGCCAATCCAATCTCTAAGCCCTCAATCCTTGTAGCCCTATTCAGGGAGTATAGTCAACTTAACTTTTGAATTTACCAAAATATCCTATCAAAAAGTATAGATTCAAACACTTATTTTTATCCTACACAACATATACATTAGGATGAGATATTTTTGTTTTGGAAAGTATCTCTCAAACTTTGTTGTTTCCACAAGCCCAAACCCCCAATTAGGCCTCCATTTACAAAGGAACTACTAGAAGGACTTAAACCGAGATAATGTAAATTTCCATAGTCTTTAAAAATGATCCTAAATGAAATGTTATCAACTTATTTTGACCTTATTCTCCCTCCAAATACCAAAAACCCAATTTGGCTTTCAAACAACCCTTAAATTTAGGGCTTCTCAAATATCTGACCTCCAATTACTTTCTTACCCAAAAAATAATGGATTCACCATTAAAATGGAATGCCAAACCACTTTAACCTCTTAAAAATACCCCTTATTCAACCATATTGCTTGGTGCTACATTTATCCAAGCAATTTCATCACTTTTCCTTTCATTTATTTTGTGATCACCCCCTGTCAACTCTCTATCTACACATAATCATGTTATATTTGTATAGTAAATATTATATAGGTGCCATTCCATGAGAAACACTCCTACATTTATGGAATGACCCTTTTCATTTAAAATAAACCAAACTGTTATTGAAAAATAGTGATTTAAAAAGACTGTTAGCACTAAAAGATGTAAAGCTAAGATGAGTTGATTCTTAAAAAATTCAAAATGGTTTATAAAAAATATATGGATATTCTCAAATAAATATAAACATATATAAGTTACTATTAATATCAACCAATGTAATAAAACATGGGAATTTGCAGAATTTTTGAGTTTTTATTGAATCTTTGTTGTTACAGTTCGTACACAAACATCCTCTGTCATACAGTGATTATCTTTCCATTTTATAGACATTCCTTACAGCTACCACTGGTTCCAATTCAATTGGGATTCATTACAAATCCAAAATGTCTCTTAAACTTCCTTTCCCACCAAAATCCCACTTAGCCATTGCTATATGAATTTTTGAATTTTTAAATTAACAAAATGACTTAATTCTTCAAAACTATAATATAACAAATGTCATCCAAATACTTCAAATGCCTTATTAAATTACTTCAATTGCCTTATTAAACATTCCTACAAGCCTTTAGACTCTCTAGACGCTAAATTCCTATTACATCCAAGATTTAGTCCTAGGTCCTTATCAGGACCTTCAGGGCATTATACAAACTTATTACATTTATTTCCCCCATACACCATGATGGGATTTAATAAATTTTAATTGATCATATTTTTCTTCATCCTTCTCTTTATGCTTCCTTAGTGACTCCTTGGTGGTTCCATGATGTTTTTCATCCTTCTAGGTGCCCTTGCACCATACTCCCCAAGAATGAAAGATATCTTATCCTAATAATTCCATGCTCCAGTCGGATCATGATTTGGTTTCATATCCTTTCTAGAGATCCAATAATCTCTTATGTTCGCATGCTTTTTGCCCCTCCAACCTGTGTTAACAGCACACATTTTTTTAGAAATAAAACATTGATTAAGATGTCCCTTTCTAGGATAATGGTGCTTGTGATGGGACTATATCCCTATCCCCATCAACTTCATTTTCTGCCTCTGCAACTTCTCCATTCCTTCACTCTTTACCTACTCTATAAGAGGACAAATAATGGTCCCCACTTGCATATATTTCAAGTCCCATAGCCCTAGATTATTAGGATTTTCCTTCTTCCTAGTTTGATGTTGTTTTGCATCCATCTTTAATAAATATCATGCTTGCTCTGACCCTGCACAATCCGATCTCCAAAACACATAATAATGTTCTCCCTACCCTTACCACCCAAAAGTAGTAACTCATACTTCTTGTTACCATTATACACAATGTAAGTATTTAGGTATCCATCATGCATAGTTATTCTTTCCCATTGCCATGGTCTCCCTAAAATCATATGTCCACAACTCATATTTATGTCATCACACAAAATATTATCTTGATATGCACCAATTGAAAAATCAATATAAACTTTCTCTTTAACCAAAATATTTTGATTTTCACTAACCCATGTTGCATAGTATGGCTTAGGTTGAGGAAAAGTCTTCAAATTCAAATTATTGACAACTTCATAAGAAACTAAGTTACTATGTGCACTAGAATCAATTATAAGTTTGCATACCTTACCCTTTGTCAAATAGTTGGTTATGAATATACCCACTTGTGGTGCTGGTTGTATTAGTTTTCTTCTTCCCATTAGAAGACATTCTCCAACCTCTAGATAAGCCACTATAGATTCACACCTTTCCTCCTCCTATCGTATGAGATGTGCTCTCCTTTCCTTGTTTTGGTTTGGTTCATTCCACTTAGGAAATTTAAAGGATTGATGCCCCACTTCATTACAATAAAAACACCTACTTGTGAAGACACAATTTCCTTTTTCTCCTCCAAATCTACGACCTCTATGATTGTATCATCCTCTCTAATCTTATTTGGATTCCTTACCCTTATCTTTGTCATTTCTTCTCTGAAAATCTCTATTTATTCTATCCACCTCTTTCTCTCATTGCTCCTCCTCCTCTATTACTTTTTCTCTCATCCTTCCTCTTCAACTTCTCCTCTACTCTAACTGTAAGTTGAAAGCATTTCACTAGGGTCCTTGGCATATTCATCCCTATCTCATCTTGTATGTTGTACCTTTGTCCATTGATGTATCGGGCCCACTTCTCATCCTCATCTTCTACTCCTACCCTAATGCTTAGGGTGTGAAATTATTCAGTGTAGGAAAAAATATCCATGTCCCTTTGCTTCAAGTTGTTTCTTCTCATCTTGATATGTATTTCCAAATATGATGGAAGTAATTGACTCTTCACCATAGTGTTCATCATCTCCCAATTTGAGATTTTATTCAACCCCCTTGCTATCCTTTCATTCTAAAGTTTGTTCCACCATGTAAGGATGTTCCCCTTAACCTTGCTTTAGCCAACTTCACCTTCTTCTCATCTTCTACATCCTCAAGATCAAAGTAATCTAAAGTGTTTCTACCAATCCAATCACTTCTTCAGTGTCCATCCTCCCTTGGTAGATTGGCAAATACACATGCCCCTTCCCACCATTTCCTTGTACTGCTCTAATCAGTCTCATGAATCTTCTCTCCTTAGGATGGTTCTCTTCCCTCTGACCCATATCCTCATTGAATTCTCCTTCTTCTTCATGTTTTTCTTCATGAACCTCTTCTCTCCTAGGTTATCTTCTGTCCTTTTCCAATTATTCTATCCTCTCTATCATTTTTAGTCTCTCCCTTCTTAACTGTCTTTCTTCTCTTTCCTTTGCTACTTCTAAATCTCTCTTTTCCCTCTTCTCATTCTCAAGGCCTTCCCTCAATTCCTCTATCTCCTTTGACATTTGATTCTTAGGTTCCATACCTTCAAACATTTTCTTTTCCTACTCCCACAAAGATCTACTTGTGACCTCTAATACCAAATGGTGCGAAGGTATGGTGGTGTTTTATCATGGATCTAATTCTATTTGGACTTCTAACGTGTCTTTCACCTAATGACCCCAAGTGCCAATATGTCTTTAACTTGTCATTTGACTTGGACCGCACTCCATTACTATCCCTAGGGGTTCAAGATGACTCAAAAAAATTCTCCCACAATTCTCAACTGGTTCTTGAAGTCCTACGCTAAGATCTTACCACCAATCTAATCTCCAAGCCCTCAATCCTTGTAGCCTTACTCAGCGAGTACAGTAAACTTATCTTTTGACTTTCCCAAAATATCTCCCCAAAAAAATTATAGATTCAGACACCCATTCCCATCCTACACAACATATGTCAAGATGAGGTATTGTTTTTTTGGAAAGTATCTCTCAAACTTTGTTTTTTTCACTAGCCCAAACCCCCCATTAGGCCTCCATTTACAAAGGAACTACAAGAAGATTACAGACAAAGTAACTTTCCAGAGTCTTTACAAATGATATATTATTAACTTATTTTGACCCTATGGTCCCTCTAAATACTAAAACCCCAATTTGGGTTTCAAACAACCCTTAAATCTAGGGCTTCTCAAATATCTAACCTCCAATCACTTTCTTACCCAAAAATATAATGGATTCAAAATTAAAATAACATTCCAAACCACTTTCAAAACTTAAACATACCCCTTATTCAACCAGATTGCTTGCTGCTACACTTATCCAAGCAATTTCATTAGTTTTCCTTTCATTTATTCGATGATCACCCATTTTCCACTCTCTATCTACACATAATCATATTAGATTTTTATTTTACACATTACATAGGTGTCATTCCATGAGAAACAATCCTTCTACTTTCATGGAATAACTCTTTTCATTAAAAATAAACCAAATTATTATTAAAAACATTGATTTCAAAAGACTATCGGCACTAAAAGATGTAAAAATGAGATGAGTTTATTCTTAAAATATTCAAAATGGTTTATAAAAAAGATATGGATATTCTGAAAGCATTCTAAATATATATAAGTTACTATGAATATCAACCAATGTAATAAAACACGGGAATTTGCAGAATTTCTAAGTTTTTTTATTGAATATTTGTTGTTATAGTCCGTACACAGGCATCCTCTGTGGTACAATCATGATTTTTATAGTTTATAGACCTTCCTTACAACTACCCCACTGGTTCCCAATCAGTTGGGATTCATTACAAAGCCAAAATGGCTCTTAACTTCCTTCCCACTAAAATTGCACACTGTCATTGTTATTTGAATTTTCAAATTAACAAAATGACTTAATTCTTCAAAAAGATTATAACTAATGCTATCTAATGACTTCAAACACCTTATTAAATAATCCTACAACCCTTTAGTCTCTCTAGACACAAAATTCCTATTACATCCAAGATTTGATCTGAAGGTCTTTATACAAACTTATTACATGTATTGCCCTCATACATCATGATGGGCTTTAATACATTGTAATTGATCATATTTTTCTTCATCCTTGTCTTTATGATTCCTTGATAACTCCTTGATGGTTCCATGGTGTTGTTCATCCTTCTAGGTGCCCCTCACCATTTTGTTACCCTATTGTTTGTTTTGTTGGTGTCTAGGTCCCATCTAGTTACATGTTACTATTTATCTATTTGGCAAGATGACTATTCATGTTGTTTAAACTTGCGTTTATGGTCCTTGTAAAACTAATTTCCTCTAATAAAAAGTAAAGACTTCACCATGATCTACTGAATCACACTTATAAATATTGATGTTCCTTACATTTACTTGTCATCAAAAACTACTCTCAAAACTACACGTCTGCCATTGTTAAATTTTTAAAGTATATATCTTGTCATTCAAGTCTGAAGTCTGACTCACTGCTTGCCTAATTTTAATAGGCAAATTACACTATGCAATTTTTTTAGTTTTTTCTAATTATTTAGTTTTACTGGAATAGATATTCTTTACTAACTAACTTTAATCTCAAAAAATATGATGTTCATATCATTAGAGAAACAAGAGAACATTATGATGTTCTTATTATATAATTGTTGTTATTGCAGATAGACTAAAGATGGTAGAGAACATATTGAAACTCTTCATGATATTAGTGTTGACAAAATTTATGTTAAAGAGTGATCCAACATGCAGTTTATCAGGGAATTTCTGGTGAAATAGTGGCAGATGTTGCAACATTTATAACTAGCGTGGAAGCACTTTAGACTACTGTGTATTTGGGAATTGCCTTGCTCAGTGTTGGCCTAACGCTCTTGCACTTAATCACTCTTGTTTGAATGTATCCCATCACAACCGTGCCTCAGCTTCTCCATAGACACATCATTTCTATTGGTTGTTTGCAGGGTATCAAAATTTTAGAGATTAAAATTAGTTTTTATTTATTAAGCTGAGAGGCTTCGTACAGTGGAAAAAAAAGTATTCATAAACAATTATGATTTTGGGAAAATTTAAGAGGCAACTGGTAGTTCTAATCAAATTGTTTTTTTAGAATTAAAATATGATCATGTGATCTGAACTGTAATAGACACACTATATAGTCAGAAAATGGAAGCACTTCCATTTTAGAATTGTTTAGCCTTTCGAGTAAGTGGTTTGGGTTCATGACAAGTGCCTTGACTGGGTTCCTAATCTTGACATGGCTTCCCCCCCCCCTGTTGTGCCTTTCTGTCCACCATTTTCTGACCTAATTTCTGCATTCTGGGATACAGACTTGTGTTTCTAGGATTTAGGGACAGGGTCAACCCCCTTGGACAGGGTCAACCTCCTTGACCCTGACCTAGGACAGGGTCAACCTCAGCCCTATCCTAGGATAGGGCCGACCTTGACCTTGTCGCAGGGTCCAAATCCTGGGAACTTTTGGTTTTTGGGATGTTGGTCTTCACAAAAAGTCTATTCAAGCTTCCGGGTCGGCTGTTTCAGGTTTTGAATCGGTTGATTCCTAAATTATATTTAATATAGGTCCTCTCCTAGGGTTAAAGGCTTAAATGGTGATTTAATTATCTTATCTAGGCCTCCTTAGAAGATTGTGCGCTAGTTTCATATAAAAGGGAGCTTTATCCTCTCATTTTATCTAAGCATCATTACGCAATTGAGAAGGATTTTCAAGTGCAATTCAAGCAAGCTAAGGAGAAAGATTTCAAGCAAGAATCCATCCATTCTAAAGAATCCAAGCATCCATTTTCATGAAGGAGATCCATTGGAGGCGATTGAAGGATTCAAGCTACATAGTGCCCTTTTGGTGATCTCTCCATCCACCTTCTTCCAAGCCTCTTCCAAATTCAAGAACCCATTCAAGACTTGGTGTTGGAGATCTACAAGAAAGAGATTGAAGACATCCTTCCATTCTACATTCCATGTTTTGAAGCATACTTGTGGATCCACAGATTCAAATCTGCCATAAGGACATTACAAGAAAGGTGAATTTAAGTGTTTACTTTGTTTATCTCTGTAATTTCAATTATATTATAAGGTTAATTCCAAAACCAAGATTTAACCAAGGAAAACCCCTTTCCCCCAACAAACAAACATTTTTCTTGCAGGTATAGGTTTGGGACTATAGATCTGAGGCCAGATCTAGGTACCCTTTTTAGATTTGTTTCGGACTGTGCGAACAGGGACACTTTCAGAGTTGAGCAGATCAAGTTGGAAAAAGTGGTACAAGGTCAACCTTTTTCATAAGATGACATTGGAATGGAAAAAGATTTATGGGTTTTGTCTGTCTCTATGTTCTTGTTCGGTATCAACTTTCAGCATCTCCAGAAACAGTCTACAGATCTCAGAAACCAACAATCTTTGATCTGCCATTTTGGAAGGTTGGTACTTCATCTCATCCATTTCAATTCCTATAACTATCATATAAATTCCTTTCTAAAACGGGAATTTAAGATCTTTCCTCTTTGCTCTCATTTCCAAATGATTGATTCATTTGTGCATTGATCCTTTTTGTGTTGATCAATTTGGATCTTTCATTTGTGCATTTGAGGTTGAAAGAAACATCTTATCTTCCCCACACATCACACAAACATCCACTTATTTCAAATGTAACATCTCCATTTCATATCTTACACATTTTAGTAACATTTTCATATGTTACATTTTGGTGAACCCGTGATAAACAACACTTTCTTTTTGGTGTTAGATTTGCATCTTGTGTTAGATCTTACATGCATTTAAAAGTAGATTTATTTTATGATCTTGCATTTATATGTCAAAAATAAATAAAAATCACAAATTTCTTTACAAAATACAAAAACATTTACACTTTTCATGCTTATAGATTTCATTTGAATGCATTTGGATGTATTTAAGTCTATTTTCTATGCATTTGTTTATTCATTATCATGTTGCACAAATTGTTTCAAGTATTTTTCAAATGCTTTATTGATAGGGATGATAGTCCTCCTATTTGGGATGAACCTTTAGATTTGGATGTTGATTATTCTCTTCCCCATGAGGCCATT
>MU227398.1:59778-87088 GCA_018584345.1 Thuja plicata | reverse complement strand
AATTAAATTAGCCATGGAAGGGTGATTGGGTTGGATTTGATCCTTTTTTATTTGAACTATACAATTGAAAAATCAATTGCATAATTTGATTAATCCCTTTAGGATTGAATTTAATTATTTGATTTTATGATTATTTGATCTTTTAATTTGATTTGAATCTTGTTCCTTTGATTTGATAAATATCCATTTGATTTGATCCATTTGTTTTGCATTGATATTTTGAAGCATTTGGATGAGATTTATAATTTGGAATGCTTGAAATACACCTGGTAAATTTTAGGTGTCTACACCAATTATCAAAAACCCAATAATACAGTCGCGTACTAGACCATCCAAAAAAATTTTAGGAACGTAGGAAGATTGATTTAGGTGAACAACATAGCCGTGGAGAGCTAAATCACCAAACCTAGAAAAATATATTTGAGGATAAAAAATACACCTTTTATTAATTTAATATTTGTAGATTACAATTTCAATATGGAGTTGCTTTTATTTTACATCAAAAATCCAACATAATAGAAACATCAAAAATAAAAAATAATTCCCGATTCGTAATAGATATAGAAAATCAATGAAATAAGCCATAAAATCAAATCAAAACAAAATGGATTGAAACAAAACCTTGCAATGAGAAGTGCTTGAGTTTGAATTATATATTTTTTCAGAGGCACAAAAACAATGATAGAAGGTACCAAAAAAAATCTGGGGTATCAAGAAAAATGAGGATTAATGGAAAGAAACAAAGGAAACTTGCCAAATTAACAAGGATTGTGGTTTCCATTTTTGGTTAACAAAATTTCATGGCAACAAAAGACATTTCCAAAAAATTCCACTGTAGAAGGCTGACAAAAATCTGGCAATAAAAGACATTTCCAGGAGCAAAGCTCCCACACAAAGCCTATCAACTTAATTATTTTATCAATTATGTGGTTTCTGTACCATTTTTTGTCTTTCTAAATATGTTCCATATCAAATAGATGTATTTAATCGAATAAAGCAATTGTTATCTTCATGAAAGGATAAGGTCCATAGAACATAGTTGTATTTAGTCTGATAGTGCAATTGTTATATGTTTGAAAGGCTAAGAAGGTTGTATCCAAGGAGAATCAATGACCCGTGTATCCTTTTGTAGGAATTGTTGGTTAGAATGATATGAAATTATGTATTTTGTTGAATGCCATTGACCCAAAAATAGGAGGGGTTATGATAATGGGTGATCATGGTACTAGAAAACCAACCATAGTGAGATCATTTGTGGACTTGCTTCCAAAAATTGCAGTGGTTTATGGTGATCCATTCAACTCTGATCCTTATGATCCAAAATATATGAGAAAGGAAGTTTTGCAATAGTATCACATAATTGAAATAATATGAAATTTTTGGATACTATGTCAAATATTAAATTTGGAAGTTCAATAACCCACCATCAAGAATCAAGATTCAATGATAAAGACTTATGTGTTTAAAGAATGGTGGCATTATATTTTAAAAATATGTCTCCCATACATAAACACCTCTTTGCTCTTTTATTCTCTCTATTTTTCTTCACATATTATACTTTAAACTGTTTGAAGAGCCATGATATTCTATATTCCAGTATATAAATTTATCTGTGAAAGTATGGTTTCAGATCCTTAATCTAATTTTGAAGCCCATTTAATTTGGAGTAGAAAATTAGTTATGAGTTTTATTTAATGGAGGTGAAATGATATCAATTGCACAAAATAGCATCAATAGAGATTAGTATTATCTATAAATATTATTATATAAGTGCAGGATGGCATCGGATAACAAAGCTTCAGCAACTTAATATTAAGAAAGACAAGCCAATTGTATCATTTTAGGACTTACCAATTGCATAAAGCAATGATGAAGATTAGAAGTCAGTAGGATATAATGGGATGTTTAATAGTGGAGATGACCATGATTTTGGATTTGATGAGGTAGTTTTAATGCAACCAATTCTAGAAAAATAATTGTATCCATGTGTAATCAACATTCAATTCCATGTAAACATATCAAACAAGAACTATGTAAATAAATGAAATCAAGGATGCATCCCTTAAAAAAAATAAGAGTTTCAATGATTGTAAATATGAACAGTAATAGTGAGATGTAATATCAAAGAAGTGATAGGCTATTGCTAGTGTGATATATGCAATATTGTAACACTACCTATAAAAGAAACATGAAATTATGTCCATAAAAGAAATTGTTGTTACATCCCTAAATAAAGTGAGAGATTTTATTATAGAAAATACCAATAATCATAGTGAATTATAATATAAAAAAATGTGAAATACTGACACATGTGATATATATAGAATATTGTAGTGAAAATATACCTTTTAAAATAGTATTAAAATGTATTTTTTTCTTATAGGTTTTGTATGATATATTATAAGGTATGAGCCACACAGATAAATTGACACAATTTTTCTTCTTTAAATAAAATGGCATGGAAGAGACATCCACTATATATGTGCAAGGAAAAATGGGCTATTATATAAAAATGTGCTCTTATATTTAAGGATTCTACTTTTGTAAGGGCTTAAATTCTTTATGTTGTAGAATCCCAATGGAAAATCAGTCATAATATATTTAGGCTTTTCTACATCACTTTATTTACAATGGTAAACTTAAAAATAAGAACTTTTGTGTAGACATTCTCCTAGTCTCATGTGGGTATACCAACTGGTCAACAAGGATTGTGGTGCAAGTATATATACAGATACTCAATACCCAAGAAATATTTGTAGAGATCCATGTAGCTATGTCAATCATTAGAGAGATGCTTATGATTGTTTTATTAACTGTGACAAAGGGTAAGCATAACATTGTCAAACAAAGTGTTTTCTTTTTTCTCTTTCTTGTGTTGTTCTAAAGATTAGTTATCAAGATTTTTATTCAAGTGAATCTACAAAGAACCATAAATATATGATGGATATGTTGTAGAGTACAAGTTACATGTTTGAATTGAATTCTCAATATCTATATGAAAGCACAAGATTTACTAAGCTATTGACTTATATGTGATGCCATACATGTAGTGTTTATGAAAATACCTAATTTCCAAAGAAGCTTTCTAAGCTTTGGTAATATAAGTATTTTATCAACACAATATCATTAGATCCCATTTAGATGAACCATCCACATAAATATTTATGTAGCACAAATATGTCATTATATACAACTTAAAATTTTCATTTAATTTCAATAATCACTTCATCTCACGTGGAGTGTAGATAGTTCTTCACGCAATCTACAATGGGCATAAAACCTCCAAAAGTCAAATTTTAAATAATACAACTAAATGTGTATTGAAAAATCACGATTTGTTACTAAATTTCCCATGGGATTAAAAATTAAGACAAAAATCATTCAAAAAAGTGTTAAATGCATTTTATGTTAGGAAATTAAAAAGACAAAGTAGTAAGAAAATAAATTGAGTTCAAATTCTAGCTCAATGGTCCAATCTTTCACTCTTCAATTTCTCAATGCCTTAATTATAATTTTATTTATATTATATATTCTTAAATTTTAATCCTCAATAATATATTGTTGTGTAATTTTGAAGGAAACCCTCAGCAAATAATTTTTAAAATATATTACTAAATGTGTATTAAAATTTGTCTTGGGATTAAAAATTAAGACAAAAATATTCAAAAAAGTGTAAATGCTTGACACTTCTTATTGGCCAGCAACACAAACATTGAGTAAGGGATGATTAATGTGTAAAGGTAAATCTAAAAATATTGATTGCCATATAAATCAAATTTGATTTCCTACTGGTGGTTTGCTTTGATCATGGGGTTTTCACCCAAACTTGTCTCACATTGAAATCATCTTTGAAACAACTTTCACATGGTCTTAAATAACTTTGAAGGGTAGTAAATGCAAATAAAAATATCTTATTATATTTTATTATTAATATTATTAGTAAAAAATTTAGTTATATTATTTATTTATTGTTTGTTATATTATTAAATAAGGTAATACTAACCTTAACCCTATTATAATAATATGATTCTTTTTGTTATCTTTTCAAATTTAGAGTGGAAACTAATCAATTATGAGTTATTTAAAAAATGGAACATGTCATTCATTCTTAAGACTATTTATTTGATAACAATTATTATTATCTTATTGTAAGATTATATTCTAGTAAAATAAATAATAATTTATGATTAAATCGAATATATGAATTATAAAATTATTCATGTGTGATTAAATTAATCAAATAATCAATAAATTCTTAATAAATTAAAAACATTTTTTAGATAAATGAATGAGAAAATTAATATATAATATTGTAAATCTAGTCAAATTATAAGAAATTTATATATTGTTTATAGTCTTCATAATTATCATCACACAAAGTAAATAACATTTATATAGGCAAAGGGGAACTTTTGCAAAATCTTATCTAAGAATTGTTTGATATTTGCATTTCGCTTCGTCCATCTGGATATTTGTCCATCTGATGAACCATAATTGAATGAATGTTTAAAGATGTTAAGTTGATGATCACCAAGCTGCAGAAAGTTAATGCAAGACATTAAATCAGTTAATGTATTGTATTGTCATCTATGTCAACTTGATATAATCTGATTGGTTATATACATAGTGTGAAAGACTTAAAAGAACCTAAGAGATAAAGGTTATGCTATCAGTAATGCATAAAAGATCAATATACACTAAGTGAAAACAAACACTAATAGATAGTGCACCCCGACGGACAGAGAACCCAGAGAGAAAATTTACAGTGATACCTGAGAAAGAAACCTGAGCACTCATTACCGACGAGCAACACCATAGTGATAACTAAGAAGAAATAAAAGTCACAGTGTTTCCCGATGGATAGACAATGCCGATGCATAGAGATGCTCGAGGAAAACAAAAGTCAAAGACTGAGCTAACAAGGAGTTAAACACCGAAAAGAATTGAAGTTTAGAAACAACAAAAGACTTAGCTGACAAGAGCTAAATATGGAGTTTACTGGTCGATTGCACTATTTTCATCAAAAAGTTAAAGCCAGAGACAAGCTAAAATTTTAAAACTATTTTATTCTAGTTGTCAAGGAGAAATCTACGGGATAAAACTGAAGTACGCTTTAAAGCAAGAATGGTGAGAATTGTGGATCACGCTAAGAACAAGAAAGTCAAGGACTTTGAAATAGTGAAATTATGTCTCTAAGAGGGACAAGATAACTCATTATGAATAGGTGGGTGAATAGAGAGGAAGATGCTGAAGAGAATTCTGATGAAGAAAGAAGTCTTCATACAGATCTGATCAAACAAGCTAAAAGAATAGAGCTAAAGATTTTTGCAGACACCAAGCAATAGAGAAGCACAACATCACCGAGCAAAAATAAGTGGAGCAAAGGTATTGAATGGAAGCATTGATCAGAAAGGTATTATGATCTTACAATAGATCTAAAAATATGCAAGTCTAAGTTGTATTTATGAACATATCATATACTGTTTCAGTTTAATCGTTGATTCAAAAAGTCTCTTAACCGAGCAAGATCTAACCATCCTTTACATATTGAGATACATCCCAAGGAGTATCAATGGGTTTATCGTGAAGATAGCATATTGAAATGCCAGTTATCAAGTGATAAACTTTTAGTGATAAATCCTCTAACAAGGTCACACTTAACAGTGTGTTTGTAACCTTTAACAGGGTTGGCTCATCGCCAAGCTCACTTCAGAAGAGTGAAAATTTAGGGTTACTAGTCCCAAGTGGTTTTTCCCTTAATAAGGTTTCCACATTAAAAATCCATGTCTCAAATGTGTTTATGAGTCATTGCTTTGATATTTTTCTTTACACATTACTAAAATAGGATTGATCAGTAAACACTAAGTTATTTATTGTATTTTGGTAAAGGCTAGACTGCTATTTAGTAAAGCTAAAGAATAAGGTTTAACAATGAACTCTGAGCAGTATTTATTTTATAAGATTATTCCAAGGTATACATCTTGTTGGACTAAAGATAACTAGAGGTTTATATTTGGGATATAAATTTTTGTGGTTAATTTATTGGATTATTTTTTAGGCCACCACCAGAGCTTCCCATTGGATTTGGGGGTTCTCCATACACATGTCTTCCTCTCCACATCCTCTGATTGAAGAAACCAATGCTTTCAATCACTCATCTTTCATCTGCAATTCATTGTGATCCCTAGCCATACATCTCTGGCTCGCCTAGGGCATCACTATAAAATTAACAAATCATCTTTCCAGGGCCCATTCTTCTCCACTCATATAGTACAAAGAGTCACCTCACCCATTCCAAGAGCTTGTATAAGTTCCACGGTGGAATGATGAGCTATGACCCAATTTGAAAAAATTATCTTGTTTAGACCAACGACATTGCAGAAAACTAAATTATTTACAAAAGCAATGAAACAAGAACAAAAACAATAACTAATCACATGCAGAAACAAATAATTATTGTTAAGGCTAAAAAATATCACCCTAACTCAAGCATTAGGGCATACTAATATTTCATGGTAACAATGGAAACCTTCCTAACTTGTGGATGGACTCTGACTAAGAAGGAATCTCCGGATTCTAGGCCTGTTCCTATTGGATTTGGGGTATCAATAATTTACTGCTTTCTTCTGATTTTTGGAAGGAAATGGAGAAATTTTAACTAAAACTGAATGAACAAAACTTAAAAGGTGATACACCAAATAGGATTCAGATTTCTCAAAGGTTCAAACTAACATCCACTTGACATACCCTTATGATTCCTGCAAAATCATCCACTGTCCAATACATATGCTAACTTGGATATCACTACTAGGGATCCCAACACAAATAATGATAATCTTGTCAACAGACATGCAGATTCTCCAAAAGGTTATATTCTACAATCTAGAATAGGAATTAAGACAATTCACTAATCTATAGTGTAGATACATTACACTTCAATGCAGAAAATTGAATAGGATTGATAACAAAGACCATAACAAGATGTATGAATAATGGGGCTAGCTTTATTCTTATCAAAAAATGTGGATAGTTACATGAGTGAGTTTTAGAAAAAGGCAAGGAATACATGCATCCTCTTGCACAAAATTGATACTCAACATGAACCAAAATGGATACAAAATGCATAAAAAAGGTCTATAGGAACAAATAGTTCACTAAAAGAACCTTCTCTCTAAATTTTGAACCTTCTTTTTCCTGAACTCATGAACACCTATCATTCTTTCATTCTTCAATAATGCATCTTGTGAGGTTCGAGCATAGGCTTGTGACACTCACTACATCTTTCAAATATAGAAAAGGGTTTCATAAAGATATGTCTCTTCAATGATGTTATTATTCTGTTAATGTAAATGCGTACCTTTCCATTGCATTGATATCATTGGTAAATGTGTAGTCTTGGAATTTTGATTGATGTATGGTGCTTTTAGCTTTCTTATGTATTGCTCATATCCAATTTGGATCTAACATATTTTCCATGATGCAGGATAGGACAAAAAGAAGACAGAGATAAGACCAAGACATGAAGACTCAGATGATGTAGACATCAACTCTAGAATGCAGAAGACCTCTTGAATGCAATACATGGATCCCTAAACTTCATCATGCTTCTCTCTTACTTTCTTTTCTGCATATGTCCTCTAAGTTTTTAGTATGGAAGATGTAACATGGAAGGAACACTTGTTTACTACATTCAGTTTAATTGCACAATGTATTGATCAATTATAAATCTGAAAATTTGAATCTGATCACTACTTAGGGTACAATGCAATCTGATCATATGAATGTAATAGCAATGTAATCATCTTCATTAGCTGAACAGTAATGTTAAAGAGATGTATCTTCACACACCTTTTTACTATTTTTTATTTTCATACTACATGCAAAAAATTAGGGTAACAATTACATCAACTAACTCATGCACAAGTCACATTGTAGATTTCAATCCATTAAAGTCCAAAATGTGTACAAAAATGCTCAACTGTAACTAGTTTTCCAATTACACAGTCTGTACATTGACTTCCAAACTTCATCCAACCCCACACACATGTCGGGGGAGGCCTTATATAGTTGACCATGGTACAAATACAAATGTTTCTGATAGTTACACAACCAAATGCTTGAAGATGCATTATTGCAAGAAATGTTGTCAATGTTGTCAATGACAACAATGGCAACTTTTTCAACTTTTTGATTCTTGCACTCTAACTTGGTCAACACTCCATAAAAATTATCCAAATGCAATAACATGCCTACTAGACCACACATTAGCCCTCCTAAACTCTAACAAGCATAAAATCCATGGTTTCATCATTCTTGGAACCTATACCTAATTTCAACAAATCATTACTTTCTAAACATGAAATGATCTAGTTAGGTATTCTAACCAAATCAACACACCCTAGGACCTATCTAGTCCTATTATTTCACTAGTGGCTTGGCTAAGACCACTACAAGTGAAAATTAGACCAGGAGCCTAGGTTATCATCTAGCCTTACCTAGGTGCTCCTGCACCACTTGTCACATGGATAAGTAAGAAGCAAGGATGCATCTCACAATCTACTTCAGAAGCAGAATATGTGGTTGTTGCTGCAAATTTCTCTAACATTGCATGGACCAAACAATTACTAGAAGGTATGAATATGAAAATTCTTGAACTGGTGATTATCTATTGTGATAATACCAGTGCAATAAAAATTTCTAAGAATCCTGTCATGCATGCTAAGACAAAGCATATTTCTATCAAGTATCATTATGTGAGGGAAAAAGTGCAAGAGAAAGAGGTGATACTAGAATCTGTTCAATCCAAGGAACAACTAGCTGACATATTCACAAAGCCATTTCCTAAAGATATATTTGAGTACCTGAGAAAGAGACTAGGGGTTCGACCCTTGTCTATTAGTCACTAGGATGACTAGGAAGCTCCATTAGCCTACACATAATCAGAAGATCATTCATGTTGATGCAAGAAAAGAGATGGACAACAAAGATAAATCAGTACACAGAAAGGTACATATCTGCACCGAACACCGGAGTCATTGTATTGCTGATGAATAGAGAAATTCAAGGAGTATATTATAAAAAGGAGAAAGGATATACTTTTCCATTTTTGTCAAAGGGAGAGATGACTTGAGAGATTAAATCCATATGAAATATCCATCATGATCTTCCTAAGAGAGAGATGACTTTAGGGAGAGAGTATATCTATTGCTATCAAAGGAAAAATAGATGATCAAGGAGAGGAACATTCAAAGGGAGAGACAACATCAGAGAAGAGATTCTACATCAAAGGGAGATATAGAATCAAAATTTTCTACATCTATCCAGTGAAGGGAATGAAGATTGAAGAAAGTACTATGCAAGAAAAAATCTAAGCTAGAAGAGCTTACCGAGAGCCAGACATTTGTAATGGTTATAGAACAATAAGTTTGGTAGATTGATGAACTAAAAATTATATATTTCATATTATATTAGTAGTAATGTAGTAGGTTGCTATTAATGCCAAAGGGAGAGATTGATGAACCATAACTGATTGAATGTTTCAAGATGTTAAGTTGATGATCACCAAGCTGTAGAAAGTTAATGCAAGACATTAAATCAATTAATGTATTGAATTTGATTGATTTCATCTTGATATAATATGATTGGCTATAGACATAGTGTCAAAGACTTCAAAGAACCTGATAAATAGAGGTTGTGCTATCAGTAATGCATGAAAGATAAATATACACTAAGTGACAACAAACACCGACGCACAGTGCACCCTGACGGATAGAGAACCCCTAGAGAAAAGTCATAGTGATACCCGAGCAAGAAACCTTAGCAAGCATTACTGATGAGCATAACCATAGTGATACCCAAGCATAAATAAAAGTCACAGTGTTTCCCAACAGATAGACAACCCTGATGGACAAACAACCCCGATGGACAGAAATACCCGAGGACAACCAAAGTCAAAGACTGAGCTAACAAGGAGTTAAACACCGAAAAGAAATGAAGTTCAGAAATGAAAAAATACTTAGCTGGAAGGAGCTAAATATGGAGTTAACTGGTCGATTACATTGTTTTCATCGACAAGCTAAAATCTAGAGATAAGGTAAAGTTGTAAAGCTATTTTGTTCTAGCTGTCAAGGAGAAATTTGTAGGATAAAAGAAAAGTACGATTTAAAGAAAGAATGGAAAGAATTACGGATCATGCTAAGAACAAGAAAGTCAAGGACTTAGAAATGATGAAATTATGTCTATAAGAGAGACAAGATAATTCATTATGAATAGGTGGGTGAACAAAGAAGAATATGTTGAAGAGAATTCTGATGAAGAAAGAAGTCTTCATACAGATCTGATCAAACAAGTTAAAAGAATAGAGCTAAAGATTTCTGCGGACACTGAGCAATAGAGAAGCACAACATCACTGAGAAGAAAGAAGTGGAGCAAAGGTTTTGAAGGGAAACATTGATTACAAATCTATTATGATCTTACAATAGATCTAAAAATCTGCAAGTCTAAGTTGTATTTATGAAAAAATCATATATTGTTTCAGTTTAACCGTTGATTCAAAAAGTCTCTTAACTGAGCAGGATCTAACCATCCTTTATATATTGAGATACATCCCAAGGAGTATCAAAAGGTTTATCATGAATATATCATAGTGAAATGCTAGATATCAAGTGATAAACTGTTCTAGTGATAAATCCTCTAACAAGGTCGCACTTAACAGTGTGGTTATAACCTTTAACAAGGTTGGCTCTTCACCGAGCTCACTTTAGAAGAGTGAAAACTTTGGGTTACCGGCCCCAAGTGGTTTTTCCCTTAACATGGTTTCCACGTTAAAAATCAATGTGTCAAATGTGTTTATGAGTCATTGCTTTGATGTTTTATTTACACATTACTAAAATAGGATTGATCGATAAACACTAAGTTATTTACTGTATTTTGGTAAAGGCTAGACTGCTATTCGGTAATGCTAAAGAATAAGGTTTAACAGTGAACTCTGAGCAATAGTTATTTGATAAGATTATGCCAAGGCATACATCTTGTGGGACTAAAGATAACTAGAGGTTTATATTTGAGATATAAAGTTTTGTGGTTAATGTATTGGATTATTTTTTAGGCCACTCATTCACCCCCCCTCTCAGTTATTCTAACACCATCAAATAAAAAATAATTTAGAGAAATGCTGGTAAGAATTTTTAGAATAATATATCTTTATCATTTTTCTAGACTAGAGGTATATTTTGATTTCAAATATAATTGTTATATTTTTATTTCAAAGTTAATTGTTTATTTTTTACATACTTTCAAATTTCTTTGTATACAAGTTGAGATACCTGATATCTTGGGTTTGATCTAAGTTTAAGCTAGATGATTTTTGTCAAACCCCAAAGTGCAAATTCTACATGTCATATGTTGAATTATAAACAAATGAGTGTTTCTCCAAATTTTAGAGATGGTGAGACAAGAAAATAGGCATGGAAATGTAGATGAAATTATTTTTCCTATTTTAGGGTTACAGTAAGGAAGGTTACTATTATAATAATATAAAAAATTAATATTTGAATTATTTCAATAAAAATAAATTAAGAATACTTAGATATAATAAAGTCAAAAAAATGAAAATTTAAAATATATTATCTAGATATATCTATTAAAATTATAAATGTGAACCCATGACAACTATATTAAACTTTTCTACTATTCAAAGGGAGAGACCAAATAGATAATTGAGTGAATTTTTGTAAACTGATTCAATAATGTTATTGGTGAAGTTTAACTAGAACTCACTTATTGTAATTTCATTTGCTCTCATAGGTACATTAAGCATATCATTTGACAAAAATGAAGTTTGAATGATTCGATGTATTTCATTCCAATTATTAAATGGATTGCGGCTATGTCTATAAATGAGTAGTGCCAGAATATGTGATGATTTTTATACCTTTGTTAATAAAATAAAAATCAAGTATCTTAATACCAAGTTGATTGCTCCCTTACGACACAGTCCATGTTAAGTCAAGTATAAATAATTTAATACAAAAATCTGAATGTAATCAAATATTCACAATTTGATCTATCTCTAGCTTCCTTTTGTTTATCCAAGTTTGTTGTGAACTTCTTGTAGATGCTAATTTATAAATGCCTTGCAAAACAAAGATAACATTAATTTCACATGACTTTAAATACACCCATTATCAAGCTAAAGGACAAGCACAATTTTTTGAATCTTATTTTCTCAACACATTTTGAAAGACTGATAATTGATGATCTATGCATTCAACATTCTTCTTCTTTTTTACTAATACTGAGTAAACGGTGCTCTGCAACTTTGCCACCCAAGAATCCTTTTGAATTCCTTTCATGGCAAAAATTTCTAGGGGGAACCTTCCCCCAGCCTGGAGATCCTATTCCTGACCTGATCTCTGATTCTAGGATAGGTACTTCGGATTACCTGCCACATCCTTCTCCCTAGGCTAACTAGAAAGGTGTGTTGGTTGGGACCCCGGTGGAATCGGACCCCACCCTAATGCTTGCTACCTTAACGAAGGAAGGCACAGAAATCACTTTCCCTGACTCTGTAGTGGAAAAAAATATGGTGGAGCTTAATCTGGCTTTGGTTGGACGTTTCTTCAACTTCTGTCCCTCCATTGACATGGTTCGAAAATGGGTGGGAAACCAGTGGAAGCTAAAAGGGAGTGTTGTAGTTTCAGCCATGCATGGGGGACTCTTTCTCTTTTGTTTCACGGTTGTAGAGGACCTATCTTTTGTCCTCTCTGGATCATGGCTTTATGGAAAACAAGTCCTCACCCTGGCTAAGTGGAAGTCAAGCTTTGACTCTTTTGTGGACCTCAGCAGGATAGCGCCTGCCTGGGTCTGCCTCCCTGGGATACCACTCAAGTTTTGGGATGAGCAGATATTTAGATGGATTGGTAACTCATTTGGACACTACATCTCGGTGGATCTAGTAAACCTCTCTAAGTCCCAACTTGTTTTTTTCTCATTTCTGTGAGAATGTGTCTATCAATAAGACTCTCCCCAACTTTGTTGTCCTTAAGTCTAAGCTGGGTAAATGGACACAAGCTATTGTCTATGAGAATGATACCCTCTTTTGTGAATGTTGCAACTTAAGGGGCCACACAAGGAAGGATTGTAAGGCTCAAAGAAGGCCTGAACTTAAGTTAAAGCAAACTGTTCCTGAGACAAGGGCCTCTAAGGTTACTACGCACTCATCCTCAGGACCTATCTCCTCGTCCCCAATGGTGGACGCCCCCAACTCAAAGGCTATGGGAGTGCCTATGATTTAGGGATGTGATTCCACAACTGGGTTGGTTGTTGACCTGTTTGGTCTGGAAGAAGGTGAATTACCCATGATTAACATGCAAGGGAATGTTACAGAAAAGGAGATTAGGAAATGTATCACCCCTGTCCCAACTGCCCCAGAGAAGGAACAAAGCAAGTCTGACACCATCAACCCAGGCTTGAAGACTTTACAAAGTTCCATTCCAAGCTCAACACTTGTACAAACAAAACTTAATGTTTCTGTGCTTGCAAAAAACACATCTGGAGGCCCCCCATCTTATCGTGTTGTGGAAGTTATTCTCAACCCCATGGCCTTAGGTTCCCCGGTGGCTCTGGGATGCTCCAAACCCTTGGGAAACCCAAAGACTGAGGATCGGGAATGAAAAACTAAACAAAAGAAGACACGACCAAAAAAATTTGATGTGGGGGTGGACACCAAACTCGGGCAGCTGATGGACAGAGCTAGAAGACAAAGGAGCATGATGAAGGAGATTGTTGCATGAAGACAACAAACCCTGGAGCTCAACCAAAAAGGTAAGAAATGATTGTTTTATCTTAGAATATTAGGGGGCTCAGTAACCCCCACAAACAAATCATTGTCAAGTAGTACATTTTTTATTATAAAGTTGAAATTCTTTTAATAGAAGAGGTTAAAATGTCTTATGATAACTTTGAGGAGTTGGTGGGAAGGCTATGGCCTAGGGCCAATTTTCTCTACTCTAAGGCTCAAGGAGCTTCGGGAGGTATAGCCACCCTCTGGAATCCATGTAAGGTCAGGTGTGATGCCCACAGTTTTTTCCACTACCACCTGGCAGTGGCCTTCACCTCCCCGAAGGAGGCCTGGCTCCGTTTTAACATTTATGCTCCTAATACCCGATAGGGGAGAATGAAGGTTTGGGAAGATCTAAAGTTATCTTTATCAAGTCTCCAAGATTCTAGGCTCATGGTGGCGGGGGATTTAAACTCTCCTTTTTTTTCTTCCGAGAAGTGCGAAGGCAATTTGGACTACACATATAGTATGGGAGACCTGGCTAACTTTGTGGGAGATTATGGTCTTTATGATGTTGAGCTAAGAGGCGAGCCCTTCACTTGGACAAAAAAAAGGAAAGGTAGCCATCTCATACAGGTCTGTCTGGACCATGTCTTCCTATCTTCCACCTGGGATTTGGGGGAAGCCTTCTCCTTGGCTACGCTCCCTAGGACAATGTTAGATCATAACCCACTTCTTAAATGGGTGGATGTTTGATACCAGTACCCTACACCCTTCAGATATGAGATTATGTGAGCTTGCCACCCAGGCTTCCATGAGAAGATCCATCATTGGTGGTCCACACCAATCAGAGGCTCGGCCATATTTAGGGTTGATTCCAAGCTTGATTTTATCAGAGGATGGGTTAAAGGTTGGAGGAAATTAACCTTTGGAGACATCTTCCACACTATGAAGGCATTAAATGAGAAACTTGATGCTCTCTAAAGGAAAATGGTAGGGGGTGATATGTCGGGTGTTCTGCACTTGGAGGAAGAAAATACTAGGAGAAGCTGGAAGGAGACATTGGCCAATGAAGAATTTTTCTGGAAATAAAGATCCCAGGTATTATGGGTGAAGGAGGGGGATTGTAACACTGCTTTTTTCATCAATCGGCCTGTAAGCACAGAAAAAGGAATTCCATCACCACGCTTAGGAATTCAGGGGGGCAGGAAATCTCAGACCCTATTTTTCTTGGAGGTCTAGCCACTGATTATTTCTCCAGAGATTTCACCAATACTTCTTATGGGGACTTTGTTAGCCTCCAAGACCATCTCATTGCTCAACTACCTAGGGCTATAACGACTGATGACAATAACATGCTCTTGTCTAGGGTCACTGATGAGGAGGTTTGAAGGGTGGTCTTCTCCATGGGATCCTACAAAAGCCCCTATTTTGGATGGTTTTCCCCCCACCTTCTTCCAAGAATATTGGGATATTGTTGGTTATGATGTCATTCATGCTGCCCAAGATTTCATCAGATGTAAAAAACTCCAAGTAAGAAACTTAATGACACTTATATTGTGTTGGTCCCCAAATGTGCGGAGCCCAAAATCATGGAGGACTTTAGACCTATTGGCCTTTGCAATACTCTATATAAATTCTTCTCCAAAATTATGGTTAGTTGAATCAAACCTCTACTCGACAAAATTATCAACCCCAATGAGAAAGGATTTTTGCCCGGTCGGAAAATTATAGATGCTGCCATCACTACTCATGAAATTCTTCACTCCATTGATCATAGTAGTGTCATTGGGATGACCCTCAATTTGGATGTTTATAAATCCTATGATAAATTCAATTGAACTTTACTCTACAAAGTCCTGTCTACTTTTGGTTTCTCAGAGCAATTTATCGACCCCATTAAGATTTGCTTGGAGACTGTGAGATTCTCTATGTTATTTAATGGTAAACCTGGTACTAAATTTCACCTAGGAAAAGGTCTTCACCAAGGGGACCCCTTGTCTCCATACCTCTTTATCCTCCTGGAGGAGGTTCTTGGCCGTAATATGATGGAGATGGCCCATTCAAGAGAGATTATGGGGATCAAGCTAGCCACTACTCTGCAACATGTGATCCTATAGTAATTCATTGATGACACCTTCTTCTTTGGGGCCTCCTTGGTTAGGGAAGCTAAAATGTGGAAGCAGCTGCTTAAAAATAATGCTACCACTTCGACACAACATATCAACTATCACAAAAGCCAAATGTTCTTCTTCAACACTGAGGACCTAGTTCAGAAAAAAAAATATTGAAGATTCTGCGATGCCAGGCTGACAAACTTCCTGCTACCTATCTTGGCCTTCCATTGACTATCAAAGATGTGAAGAATGAATTCTGGAATTCTATCCTTGAAAGGACCCAAAGGAAACTAGTGGGATGGAAACGCAAACTCCTCAGTAATGTCGGTAAGCTTCAACTCCTTGCTACTTCTCTGCAAGGCATTCCAGTTTATTTTTTGTCTATATTTAAAATCTTTGGTTTCATGGCTGACAAGCTTGAAAAAATTCAATGTACCTTTCTTTGGTCGGGGTATGAGGAAAATAAATGCCTCTCATTGGTCTCTTGGGATAAATTTTGTCTCCCCAAAGCCCTGGGGGCCTGGGTTTAAGGAACATTCACAACCTTAATAGAGCTCTACTTTCTAAAATGGCTTGGACCATAGTGTGGGGAAGTGCTGATTGGTGTAGAATCATGGAAGCTAAGTGTCTGGATGGGGGACACTGCTGTAAACTCTTCATGGTGCAGGGCCATTCGGGGGGCTCCAAAAGTTGGAACAGTATCCTCAAATACAGAAGTATATTAGAGAAGGGGACCATATGGTCATTGGGTAATGGATTGGATATAAGATTCGGGGATGAGCCTTGGTTCCTAGTTACCATCCTTAGGAACTCTTGCTTCTCCCAACTGAGGATCATTTTCACCCTCGGTGTTGGGCCGTTGGTCTCCAACTTTATCTCTAATGGTAAGTGGATTGACCTCCTCCCTCATCTTCAGAATAGACCAGACCTAACCATCCTTGCAACTAAAATCAGTGATTTGTTTCTTTCAGTCTGCATCCCTATCATAGACCAGCCTGATAGATTTCTTTCGAGACACACTCAAAATGGCGGGTTCTCTGTCAAATCGGCCTATGGTATTCTTATCAATGAAAATGTTGACTTTATTTTTGGAGGAAGGTTTGGCAGCCACAATTAATCCCTAAAGTTAACTTTTTTTGGTGGATAATACTCCATGGAAAAATCCTCACTCTTGACAATCTTGTCAAAAGAGGGTTTATCCTTGCTAATAGATGATGCCTGTGCAAGAAAGATGAGGAAAGATCTAACCATATCATGCTTCACTGTAAGTTCATTGTTGGGATCTGGTAGGAGATCCTCTCTAGACTCAACCTTCTGTGGGCTCCAAACCATAGAATCCAGGATATGATTCTTGAATGGCACTCACCCATCACATCACCCGCTAATAAAATTCTTATGGAACCAAATTCCCCCTATATTTTGCTGGGTAATTTGGAAGGAATGCAATAACAGGATATTCAGAGATATTGAAATCACTACAAAGGATTTTTTTTGTTTTTTTTTTATCTTGGCTATAAACTATTACAGGAAAACCTACTGGTGGGAAGGTGGAAAAGCCCTAATTTCCCTCATACTGACTTTGACTAGAAGATTGATAAGAATTGTGGATTGGGCAAGGGGCTTGCTAGATTTGACAACTCTGAACTAAGAGCCAGAAAGGAAACTGTTTGGGTCCCCCCTCAAGCTTACAGGCACAAACTAAACTTTGATTGGTCTTCTCGGGGATGGCTTCAAGCAGGAGCAGGAATCATACAGGATCATTAGGGGAGAATGGTGGCCGCTTATGCTGGTCCCCTCATTGACCACTTGGTTAACCAGGTAGAGGCTATGGCGCTCTTATGGTGATTGAATTTCTCCCTTAACTTGGGTTGCTCCAGGATTGAGGTCAAGGGAATTACAAGGTTATTATTGATTCTGCTGGTGGTTTCTCTACGGCTGGGTGGAGAGTTGACCCTATACTGTCAGATATAAGAGGTCTTCTTAGTTGCTTTAGTGAGACCACCATAAAACAAATTTTTAGGGAAGGGAATTTTATTGTTGATTCTATGGTGGCTGCAGGTTTACAGATGGATGGCTTGCGATGTTGGCATGCTGCTACTCAGTTGTCCAATAATACTCAGGACCTGCTTACGTGGGAAATGAGCGGTGCCAACAACAACAACTAAAATGTTTAAAAATCAAAGTTTGATTCAGGCGCTAAAAGGTGGACCTCAAAGCAATATCCATTATATCTTGGTTATTTGTCACATTTGGAAATGCCACATGGAATCTGGATGTAGGCTCATCAATTATTTTTGGCAGTGGACGTGGCCTAATAGTGTCACTCCCTCCATAAAATGCCATTATTCTTTTAAGTGGCACCAGATACATTTTTGATTTAAGGAGATTAATGAAAGATACAACAAAGATTGCTTTGATGGTGATTACGGGTTACAGTGCCGCTCCCATGTGTTAACCTTGGTGGTGTTTTTTGTGCCTAAAGGCAATTATTATTACATTTTTTGTATGTGAAATGACAGATGTTTAAGGCCAATTTATTACCTCATTTTCTCCATTTCATGCAATGGATCTATTTTTTTTTTGTGGTCTCGTTTATGGTGGTATTGTGCTTTAAAGGGTTTCTGCTCTTGCTGGGTGTGGAATTCTTGGGTGTGGGTTGTGTCCAAAAGCTTTACTAATATGGGAGGGGATCATCATAGGATTGAACTAGACAATATTGAGGAGGAGTTCTCCTCAGACTTGATGGTGATGTATTTCTGTAAGGAATGAGGGATTTTGCCCTTCATGAAATGCTTGGATGGACACGATGAAATAATTTCTCGGCAGTTTGCCAAAAGATGGAACAAGAGAAGGGTCACCATTAATGGTATCATATTTGAGATCAATGAGGAGGTTATTGGTAAAGCCATGGGTATGGCCACAACAAGTAGGAAGTGAAAGAAAACCACCAAAACCCATGATAAAACAAAGTTTGACTAGTTTTTTGCCAATGACAACAAATCGGTGTCTAAAAATGGCGGTTATAGTACGACTGACCTTCCAGAGTTCTCGCCAAAGATGTGCAAGTTGGTTATGAAGTATTTCACCTTGGAGGGCCAATTTGGTATGTTCTACAATTACCACCTCCTTTTTCTTAATCATCATAGGCATAAGCTGTTAATTTCCATGCCTTTTTATCTTCTACATTCCTTGGAAAATACTGTGGCCATCATGAATGAGGAAATCTCTCTTGGTAAAAAACTCATTTACCTCCACCAGGGGCTTATATTCAGAATTTACCACTTCCATTGTGCTCTCTTCTCTTCGCCCATTATGGAAATTACCTAGATTTCCCAAAAAATATGTCACCCTCGGTCTCCCTCAACCAGGGCATTCCCTCACCTTATAGCTTTATTGGAGGCTCTACCCCTGCTGCCAGCCCTAATTCTTCTGAAATCCACCCTACCCCTGCTTCACACGCGGGCAACAAGCCTGACCTGACCATGGATGACTCTCCCCAGGCTTCCAAAAAATGAATGAAAATTTACATCAACCCGGAGTGCCCCCAGAATGTTGACCCCCAACCCACTAGTACCCGCCGGTCTTCTCGGCTTGCCAAGGAGAAAAGGAAATTGGCTATGAAGGAGTTATTCGATAAAGAGGATGTCTCAGTTGAGTCTCCCAGCAAGGACGATAACCAGAAGAATATTGATCATGAAGTGGGAAAAAATTCTAACCAAGACACTATGGCTAAAGTGGGAAAGGAAGATTTTGCCCCTTATACTATGACAAAAAACCCTAAAAGTGTTGTGGGTACTGGTCTTGTTGGAAAAACAAGTTTCAAATTGTAAATCTAGAGAATATGGTGGCTAAACTAAATGAGGACTTGGCCAACATAAATAGGAGGCTGGCAAATGTCAGTAAATTCTCTCTCAAGGTTATGCATGCCTCTTCCACTACCCTCTGTTTTCTAAATGAGAAGGCCTCTACTAGGAAGGAGTCTGTTGAAGGAAACAAGAAACTCTTCAAGTTTCTCAATGAGGAGTGGGCATACTTGTTGTTGTTGAAGCGCTTATGAGATGGCAAAAGATCCAGCTGATGGTGAAGTGTGGGTTGGGGTGTTGTTACACTGCGGACCCCAAGTCCTATATTTGGGCCAGTTTGTTTAATTTCAATTTTAAACTTAAGACTTTTTTTTTAAATAACCTACGTGGTTTCGTATTATTTTTTGGCTAATGGACTTTGATACTCTTCATATGTGGGAAACCTCTCACTACTGGTTTAGCTTTTATTTTTTGGTTTTTGATAGAGGTAGATGATGGTTTACTTGTTTAATTCTGTTGACTTTAATATGTTGTTAAGTCTTTTTAGTCAGAAACTTATGTACCTCAGATTAACACCCTCTTGCTGCTTCTTATATAAAAACATTCTTCTTTTTAAAAGTGAGCTAGTTGTTTTTTCATAAAATCTACTATCTTATCTATCTAATTTTTTGATTGATTGAAGAGAAAGACTTGATCATCAAACAAATACTTCTAAAATACAACATTTGAGACTTCTAACATAAACATTTTTATTCCTAGTCAACATATGGCAACAAATGGGTAGTAGGAAGTCAATCAACATAGTAATGAGCACGTAACATCTTAAGAAAAACCACTTCTAGTAATTCTCTAACGTTGCAATTGAAGTTTACAATGGCAAGTGCTATGCAAAAGAGCTCATTACTAGGAGCCTTAATCCTCTTCGCCATGGCAAGGGACGTAGTAAGCATAGACTTACCCCTCAATATGGAGGGGCTAACCTGCTCAAGATTGGTGAGCTTCATTCCATAAGAGGGCAGTTGTAATGTCTTGGTTTCATCTCGACAATTACCAAAAAATTTTGGGGGCCGATGTCTAGCACTTCTCATTCATAACCAACATCTCCTCCCATAAAATCCTTCATTCCCTGCAAATCTGTTCTTGGTGAATCACATACATTTTTCAATATCTTCGCCTAAAATTGTTCTATTTTTTCCCAAATCTATGTAAAAATCTCTAGGAAAACATGAAATGCACACTCACATTGTCGTCTTCCGAGCCTCATAAACCCCTACATCATAGAGAAATTTTTTATTTTTGTCAGATAAAGTTGCCAAATTACACATACATTGGGCAGAAAACTTTTCCAATATCTCATATTCATTAGTTAAATAGTCACTTAAACAAGTTGAACCTGAAATAGCCTCTTGGATTGCCTAAAAATTTTCTTTGACTCTTCAGCATGCTTTGAATTTCCTATCGCTGACCATCTATCCTGGTGTACCCATCTCTGCACAAACCCAATAAGTACCATGAGCGGTGTTCAGGGGTGGTGGACCTACAAAATTCATTTATTATAGTCTATATTAGCGGCACTTAACAAGTGAATCATATCTGTAGTTAATATTGTAGTAATTGTGAAGACAGCTAAGCAAGCTAGGAATTGAATTGGAAAGCATTTTCTTAATGCTGGTTTTTTAAATGTAGTTTATCAAAGAGGATTATATTGTAGTGTGAGACAAGTTTTGATGAAATCCCCCTGTATAATATCCTATCAGCTTATTAATGGAGATATGTTAACCCCAATTTTGAGCACTATAGTAGAGATTAATTAGGGCTTTGATATCAAACACCAGCTACAAAAAAAAGCAGTACAGTCATTTTGTGAACTGCAATTTTCAAAAAATTAGAAATGGCATTGAAAATCTATGACTGTACCTACCATAGCATGATAAATTTGTATGCTTTCTTATCTATGCAAGTGCATACTAGATGGTTGTCAGATGTCACAAGTTTGTTGATTTCAGAAAAAACTGCTCCAGAAAACCGGGTTAGCATGAGATAGGTATGAAATGTGAGCCAATAAATGACATGTATAGTTGCAAGCTCGCTCAGAGGAAAAGCCTATTAGTTTAATTATTTATATTACTTCTTCTATTGATATCTAATTATTTTGGAAGTAATCACTACATGAATATTTTAGAATACTACTTCTTCTATTGATATCTAATAATATTGCTATGAGGGCATTGCTCTTAATTATGTTTTATTTTATCACTATGCCAACACTTAGTATATACCTATAAGTCATTATTTCAATCTGCAATTAATTTTCTTTTCTTTTCAAATTTTTCCTCTTTTTCATTCTTTCCAACACTACAAATCAACACATATTTTCTAGGAAATTCACAATTGTAGGTTTCTCATCATGAATTCAACTACAATTATAATATATAAATTAGATGTTGAATAAAAAATATAAGACTTAATATTTAAAAAAACAATTTTTAGGGAAAAATTTATTAAACTCTTCATTTAATGTTCTATTTCAAATATATCAAATTGGAAATAGGTTTTATGATTTGTTTCTTTTAAATTTTTATTAATTTTGAATTTTTTAGGATACATTATCATAACAACTCATGGTTCCCAAAAATGACTAAAAGGACATATTCAAGAACTAACATTCACAAAATGAAGCAAAAATGCACCATGATTTGAAAAATTCCTTTACTCACCAAAACAAATTTGCAGAATTCAAAGTTTCTATTGTTGTACAATAGATTAAAAAATGATAGCCACTGCCTCCTACACAACAATGCATATATATACTTGAAAGGAAGTGTTGGTTACTAAAATTTAAGAGTTTTTCTAACAAAAGTATTATAACAAAACAACTTGTTTATAACGCATTACCATTACCGTAACCAATAAAAATAAAATATATTACATCATGAAAATCAGATAATAGGAGCTCCGTCAACTCGAATCATATTTAGAAAAATCCTGCATTTCGTTGAGTAATTCTTCAAGTAATGTATTGTCCTTTTTTATCTGAAGCTCCATTAATATGTTGTGCAATTATGCTCAGTTTCATTCTCCTTCTAGCTCAAAACTATCACTTCTGTAACTAGCATAGCTCGTCTTAAACTTCCATGCAATTGTGAAGAGACTTGAGATGATATAGTATTGCTCAACTTCTTCCTCCTTTAAATCACTCTGGCAAACTGGTTGAGGATCTCCATTCTAGAAATCACCATTTGTAGGAAGTCCCATTTTGAAAACAAAGCTAAAGGAAAGTGACAATATGCTAGAAATGAAAGCCTTCACCCAATGTACAAATTTATTAAATGGAAAAACCATTAATTAGGATTCATTCTTCATTAATACACATGTAATGAACAATTGTGTAAATCCCCAGTAAAAATACCATTCACATTAAAAAATCTCTGAATCACCAAATTATTTACTACATTTATTTGAATACAATGCAAAATTGCCAACACTACTATGTCTCTCTAGCACATGGAAAAAATAATTTGCCAACAATTTTCCACTAATTTTGGGCCATTCCAATTGATTTTCCAACAACAATAATTCTATGTTTGCATGGGAAATGAAAAATTCACCTGTATAATTACATTTGATTTCTACAAGTACCAAAAAATTGCCAATATTTTACTACTGATCCCTAGGGGAGGTCAAACATTGGCCTATATAATTACATTTGATTTCTACGAGTACCAAAAATATCGCCAATATTCTAGAGAGACGTTTCTTATGTCATCAAAGTGGAAAAAGTAATTTTGGACATGAATAGTTGCATGAAGGGCTACCTTAATATTGATGGCCATCAAATCTTTTTGATTAAAAAAGGTTTTTCAAATTTCAAACCTTCTCAACCTCAAATTGATGCCCATCACTATGGTTTTTAAAAAAAATTTGTAGATGCTGACATGGGGGGCTGCAGATGGTCACATGGGGATGCGCCTAGGGAACTATAAGACCCTATCTCATAAAGGACTGGTAGGACCATGCTTCTTAGGAAATTAATTCAACCATAATATATTTTCATTAGATTATTAAAGCTCATTAATTAG
Source organism: Thuja plicata (assembly GCA_018584345.1). NCBI lineage: Eukaryota > Viridiplantae > Streptophyta > Pinopsida > Cupressales > Cupressaceae > Thuja > Thuja plicata. Next base: position 63,309 of record MU227398.1, on the reverse strand, counting down.
TTAATTGTATGTGTGAGTCATGATAGTAATATTCTTAATTTCATTAGTAAACATGATAGATTTATGTATCTTTCTTGAAGGTAATATGTTTATTTTTTTTTGTAACTTATGAATGGTCTCTTACATTTTCCTTTTTGGAATATGCTTTATTGTTATTACTTAATGTAATTAAAATATGTGAATATTGACATGATGTGATATCTTTTTTGAAGAAAAGGAGGATTGTGTGCCAAATAAGAATTTAATTAGCAATTAGGTAGGCACGTGATTCACAATTGAGATAAGGAAAATTTGATTATCTTATATTTTTTATTACAATTGTCGTTTAACTATAAGTTATGTTTGTGATATATAGAAAAGTACAAAGGATAATAGGAGGATGAAGAAAATGCAAGACGAAATCAAGTACCTCTTGGATAAGAAATAAGTTAAGCATTTTGAAGGAAATATAGTTTTCTTAGTTAATATACATGTGTTTATAAGGGTTATAATTGTGGGTCTCTAATGAGAGTTTCTCGATCAATCTTGATGTTAGATTTTCAAAAATAGACCCCTAGGGTCTATAGCCTTGAGGTGGGGGCCAATTCAATGTATAATAAAATCCAAAGCACTTTATTTAACCCTCCAAAAGTCCACATTAAGATGGGTGACGTGTTTGGAGGATTGGTGGGGTTAGATGGGGTTAGGGTACCAACCTCACCCCCATACCTCATTTATGAGGGAAGACTATGTGTATGGGGTGTCATTCTTTATGCCCCCTCTTAATTGAAGAAAATACCACAAGGAGGAAGGGATGTGAATGAAACAAGTGTCACCTCCACCTCCAAGCATTAGAGATTAATCATACTTATATTGAGTTGGGAAGGGAGACTGGGTGTTACCCACTTCTCTATTTTGAGAACTCTTGTAGGATTTTTAGAGAGGAAGAGAAGATTTCAAAGGAGGAGGAAGCTCTTGCATTTAGAGATGGAGACCAATGGTGCATGGATTTGGAGAGATAAGTCTTATCTACTCCTTTTACCCTTCCCATTTATATGTTGCAAAATTGAGATAGGTTTGCACAGTTCATTACTAACATGATACAAACATAAATCTTATATGGAATGTTGAAGTGTGTGACATAGTTAACTTAATGTGAATATCTTAGTGGTCCAAAGAAAATGGGAATATTATCTTATCCTTATAGGTTTTGTGGTATATGAGAAGCCCCCATGAATTTTATATGGGTCTATAATGGTTTTCTTGCTCGGGGGTATGGCTAGAGCCCCCGAGGCCTCATGATGCCATTACGGTAGGGACGAGAGCAAGCCTTATTGTTGTGTTTTTCCTAATTGACTTAGAAGACTGCTCTTGAGATGGTGGTTAAGAGAGTCTTTGGTTAAAGAGATCTATTTTGTAATAGATGAGAAATTTATTGAAAATTATATATAGCTTTGTATAACATTCTATGATTTCCATTCATGAGAAAGTTGTGTAGTCTTTCATATTTGATGTTAAGAGAAGAAAAGTATTCTTTGGGACATTTGTATATAACTGATTTGTTCAAACATAGAAAATATGATTTAAGATTACCCCTTCTAAAAAGACTTAAAATTTATAACACTTTTTCCTTCTTGTTATAACTGGTTGTAATAGTTAAGTTGTGTGGCCTCTCATTTAGATCAATAAATAATGAAATACAAACCAAGTATTTTTATCTTCTAAAAGTAGATTAAATATAGAAATCTATTCTTCAATATTCACTTCCTCCATCCCATTTGTCATACAAAATAAATGATTTTCTTTTTAAAGAAATTTACTTACCCATTAAGAATAATAAGGATGATTATCAAATCTTCACATGATATATTGCTTACAATCATGTATGCATTTCATCTGTGTAATGTCGCAATAGTTTAAGTAATTAGTGCTCCTAAACGTGTTGTACACATAAGAAATTTCTTAGAGAAAGAAGAACAAACGAGTGAAGTAAGGGAGTGGATACATATTAAGTATTAATAATAATACATGGAAGTAAAATATGACCTGGTATAAAACATATACTTTAAAATATAATGTTTAATTAGAAATTGAGTGCGGAAGCTGCTACTCTTCAAAATTGCATTCATAAATGTATGGCATACAGTATTGGGATTTCATTGTAGGCCAGTGTTTATATATAAACATAATTAAGCATAAGGGTACAATATTTTATCCATTATACTTCTGTCATGAGAATTTAGTACAATAATATATAAGGATGCAAAAATTTCATAACATAATTAAATTCAGAGATTCTTACTTTGTTATTAGTAGAAATTCTTTTCATAGAAATATGAACAAATAACAAGATAGAAAAGAAAAGAGTATTAACCATACAAGAATCAATTGTAGATACATATGTTTGTTTCTGTGCCTCTGTAGATTAAAAAAAGTTACAATTTGAAAGTATGAAGTGGATCTAAAATTATTAATGAATCCTACAAGGGAAATAGAACATTGGAAGAGGATATATCGAAATAGCAATGGAGCTTCTAGCATAAATAAATAAGCGGCCCTTTAAGTTCTACGCAGGGAAAATGCTAGCAAGCATCCTCTCGCCATCCACTACCTTACTTTTGCAGTTTAAAAATCCAGTAATGAAGAAAAGGTTTGTGAATGCTGCAGTGCAACCATTGAAAAGGTAATGTTACTATATTAGTTATTAGGAAAATATATATTTGGCTGAAGGTCTGAATGAGAGAAATTAAGCGCATACCACAGTCTAGGTCCTTTTACAACCTATCATTATGTAAATGCAAATGTTATTATTCAGATAGCCATTTTCTGAACTAGACACATAAATGCAATATAGTTGAATAGCAAAATAAAACGAGTAGAGAGATAATCAAAAAGTTGTTTATGGTTGCCATACCTGTTGTACCACTGATTTACATCAGAGATTTAATCTCTATTATTGCTTATGGAAACGCGATCCCTACTGTAACATGGTGGGGACAATGACATTACTATCCAGCACGAGATCACATTCATCAGTCATTGCTAACCCCTGGATATTGTCAAATAAATCTTTAATGAATCAATCAATGTCTCCTACTTACTCTGTCATGAATGAAGAGGCTGCCTATTATATCGTGAAACATGGAGCAGGTTAGGATTAATGTTGATGTGGGACATACCATTGGGAAGATAGCTGGGGAGAATCCTATGGATTTAATCCACCACATTAGAGAGACACAATGTAGATTAGGGAATTCGATTATAGGGGAGAGGACCCAGTAGTCGTGCACCCTAATTTCGGGCTTATCAAGTCCTAATTTAACGATGACAAAATTGTCCAAAAATCTTATGATGTCTTTCTCAACTAGTTAACTGCTTATAACTAAGGTTACGAGTCGTGATTATCATATTTGATATAGTTTTTCATCGTTGAAGCAAAAAGTGTCAGAAATGGCAGTTTTCTAACCCCCTACCTATCGTAGTCAATTAGCACCCCCGATCTTTGGTTGAAAATGTCCCAATAATTGAACATGTTGATATGTTAAATTTGAA
>MU227398.1:28882-39305 GCA_018584345.1 Thuja plicata | reverse complement strand
TTACTTGTCAATATGTGGAAGTAGGTTAAATAGTACGAGGTATCTGACATAAAAGAGAGATCCGCATTATATCATAATTTGGATATAAATTACTCATGAACTCTTTCCTAAAATGTGTAACTTCTAAAAGTAAACTATATCAAGAGTTTTATATTTAAGGTAACTAATATATAATAGACAACCCTCGGTTTGTTAATAATAATGCATAAATCATGCCTTAATAATTTCAAAAGTGATAGGGTGGTAGAATAGAGAACATATTAGCTCCACTAGGAGATGTAATTTGTTCTCTCAGAGTCTTCATATTATGTTAGACCTTGTAACCTTGGAAAAAATTGAGCTATAGTTAGTAAGTTTGATGTGAATTATTTTAATAGGTCAAAGTAATTTTACAAGATCTCTTAAGTTTATTAAATGTAAACTATTAGAATTTTATCAATGACTTAATTAGAGACCAAGATGGAAATGTATGGGGAGTATTTGAGAAATGGGAGAATCTTAACATTGACTATATTGGAAGTCACTAAATGAAAATAAAAAAATAATATTGCTACTAAAGAGTGTCGTATTGAGGAAATTATTCATAACATCCTACCTAACTAGAAGACCTAAAAATGACATAATCTTGTAACTCATATAATGGTTACCAACATGTTTTAAACTATGGATAGATGGTGTAGATCCTTCTTAGGAGCAATGATAATGTTCAATTGCGTACAATCTAGAACCCTCATAACCTCTGTCTTTTGGGTTATGTAAACACATCAAGCTCAATGTCAGAAAGAGTGAGAATGTTATCTTGTAAAGTATAAGATCTTGTCTTAACTCTAAATATGCACCCACAACTAGCTATGGTATTAAACATATTAATATACTTATAGATCTCAAACATTATAAGAGGTCAATATTCTTTCCATAAAGATTTCAAAATGAAGTCATCCCAATATAACTCTTTCTTTCAATGTTTATCTAATGCTTGGTATTAGTGTTGTATAGACAATAAGGTCAGTTATGGTATGAAGGTATTTCTTTCTTATGAATCCAAATTTAGCTTTGCATTTAAAATTTGTCACACCTTGATATAGTATGAACCTAGAGGTTGTGACAATTGTTGAGAAAAAAATAAACACATAAGAGTATGGGATCATGAAGTCATACCAAAGAATAAGAGTTTCATCATCTAAAGTATAAATAAAATTTGTAGAACATGGAAATGAAAATAATCAAGTTATAGATAAATTTATTAGGAGTAAATAACTTTGACATAATGATGAAATTTAGCTAATGTCATGTGTGATCAATTTCATGTATGTAAACAAAATATAGAAGGTACTCGAAAAGATGCATCATTGAATCACTAAATTGGAAGTTCAACTTTTAAAAAAAAACCACTTGGGGTATAACAACATTATAGTTGTAGTTTTATAAAAACATATTAATATAAGAAATATGAAGCATTGACCTTATTCACTATTATTATTGTTCTAAAGGCATTAAACTTCTCATCAAGGTCTAAGAATGAGGGTAGGAAGGATGCATGATGAGATAAGAGAACAAATTTGAATCCATGTAGCATGCATACTTTGATTTAGATAGATATATTACTATACTACTAGTACACCTTTGTTCATTAGATATAACACTTGAATATTGATAATGGGTTAAATTGTTCTTAAGGAAATGATACTTTGGTATAGGTATAATGTTTTATGGAGTTAAATTGTCATTATAATCTATGCGCAAAGATTTATTTTTATAAAATGAGAATGCAAAATCATGTATTTTTAAAGTCCAATGAGTTGTAAAATTTCTATTTTATGAAGTGTGTATACATTAATTGAATTTCCATATGTTATAAATAGAGAACCTTTTATGCCATGATGTAGAAAATGTAGAGTGAAAATGCATATATTTTGAGCAAATGTAAACACACCAAACCTAGTTCATTGAGGGACTCAATATTGATCATAAATCAAATGGTGAGTATTGACCTAGAGAACAAAAGATAGCATTGTAACTTATATACATCAATATATACATTCTAGTAGGTTAACAACCAAAACCTATAAATATACTTCTCGTATAACTAAAAGGGAAAACATGGACACACATGAGTAAAGAAAAAAATCTTGTTCAAGAAAGAGAAACACATATACAAAACTTACTCTCCTACTTGTATCTATTTGAACTTTGTGAAAACATGTAACACCCCATTTGGTGATGTAATTTAGATGCTTGTGGAGGTGTTGTATATGTGGAAATGATTGTGGACACCGTGAAGATATGTGTAGTGACATGTGAAATAAGTTAGCAAATGTGATGTGTCTCTTGAAAAAGTTGGTGACCTTTTTCCACCTAACTTGGGTAAGGTTACGATGGATGTCATATGTGATCCATCAAAGAACACCCTTCGTAAGAAAATTATGTATGAGTGTGGTGGTTAATTTTTTTGTGTGGATCTTGTATAGTGTTTTGTTAGTAGTACTCCGTGACAAGTCCAATTTTTATTGTACAAGATGTACACTATGATGGTGTGTTGGTAGTAGCTCCATAGTGTATTATATATGAGATTCACACCATGTAATTATGGGTTGAGTGATAGAGGACACCCATCGGATTCTTACAGACAAATGTTGTGATCGTAGTAGCTCCATAGAAAATTTATTTCTGCTATATGAGATACACACCATGTTCAAATATAGAGGACACTCACTGACTGCAAGACTCTTAAGGATGTTAGTCCCTATAGATTCCCCCACATGTAGAACCATGCTTGTTGGTTCATAGTGAAAACCTACTCTTTAATGTGCTTACTCATGGGTTAAGGATGGTTCCTATTATGGCAATGGTAGATGGATATTATGGAAGATATTTTGGCTTTTAAAATACATGTCATTACAGATTGATTATTGATCATGTCCTAGGTCGTGCGTGACGAATGTTGGTTATATTTTATGTGGTAGTCACGTTCATAGGGCATGCTCGTGTGGTTAGAGAGCCACCATTATGATTTTTTGGATTGAGATCAACCATTATATATTTAATGTGGTTATAGAGCCACCATTCCCCTCCTCCCCTTAAGTGGCCTTAATAAGGCCACATACTGCTCATAAATTTGTGCAATTATTGATCAACTGAGCATTGTTGATGTATTTTCTTTTGTTAAACATTTTTATTTTATTTTTTTTCATATTGCCAACAGTTCAAAAAACATTATTCTTAGGCTACTTAGCCAAATTTTGTTTTGATGGTCCTATTTGCCTCAAGGACATGGCTTTACTTGTTTTAAAATAAGGGTTTACTAATGTGTCCACTCTCCACATTTTACTTTATTGAATTGATCATGTTTATCTTTTCTTTTATGTATTGAGGCCCTAAATACTGTTGAAAAATGTTGGCAAAATATGTTTGAGATGTGACTACTATAAATAGTCATACCTAGGAGGGGTTCCTGACAGGTTGTATGGGGGAGTAGATGTGCTGGGGAATCTATTTTCAATATGAGGATGTGGGTGCAAATGGGACCGGTATGGGACAGTCGTAATCCATTCCCCCTAGATCATGTGTGTGATTATTTTGTACCTACCTTTGGAGGGTAAACCCCTTACATAAAGGGATGGTACTAGGAAAGGTATGGGGGGATTCTTAGAGAAGGTCCCCATGAAACCATCATTTCCTATGCCAATAGTATTATGGATAACCATCCTCATAAGCCCTTATGTGAGTATTGTGTTGTGTTATTGTTTTGTAGAACCCTTTCATGATCTTGTATTAAATTATCGCATAACCATTAGGAGGCTATGAGTGAATATAAAGTGAAATAACTACAAACTATGACATAAAACAAAGGTGAGACATGTTAAATACAACTTAATCGTGAATTGATACACATTGGAATTGAAAATTTTGGGATACTAACATCATGAGTGGTGCTTAAGGTATAATTGACTATGCTTTGGTAAAAAAATGAGTCATGTTTCAATATACTATCATGTGACTTTGTTTCAGACATTGATATTTGGGATGATACTACTATGCATCGTTACATTTGAAATTGAAGAATTATGTGAATGATGTAAACATAAGATGCATTTTTAATATCAAAAATACATTTTTCCACCGCATGAGGTTTTATTCCTAAATTATTGAAGTTCTTAAATCAAGGAAAGTATGTCTTTAATATTTATTATGGTTCAAGTTCTATATTTCTCAAGACTAAGGAAAATAAGTGTATGTCTAATGGACTTTTGTATGTACATGTGATGACTAATATAAGTCCCTTGTCAATAAGATAAAAGTTTAAAATTTTTCAATGGTTTAAGTAATACCTAAGGATGAGAATTATATTTATAAATTTAAGTGACTTCCAGGAGGAAGTCAAAGACAAGGGGAGAGGGATGTAAGACCCCACCTCATAAAGGACTGGTAGAACCATGCTTCTTAGGAAATTAATTCAATCATAATATGTTTTTATTAAAAATTATGAAATTCCATTAATTAGTTAATTGTATGTGTGAGTTGTGATAGCAATATTCTTAATGTCATTAGAAAAAATGATAGGATTCATGTATCTTTGTCGAACGGAATGTGTTTAATGTTTTTTGTAACTTGTAATGGTCTCTTACATTTTCCTTTACAGAATTATGCTTTATTGTTATTACTTAATGTAATTAAAGTATGTATATATTGACATGACGTGATATCTCTTTTTAAGAATACCAGGATTGTGTGCCAAATAAGAATTTAATTAACAATTAGGTAAGCACATGATTCACAATTGAGATAAGGAAAATTTGATTATCTTATATTTTTTTATTACAATTGTGGTTTAACCTTAAGTTATGTTTGTGATATACAAGAAAGTCCAATGGCTAATAGGAGGATGAAGAAACTAGAATACAAAATCAACTACCTCGTGGATAAGTAATAAGTTAAGCATTTTGAAGGAAATATAGTTTTATTAGTTGATATACATGTGTTTATGAGGGTTATAATTATGGGTCTCTAATGAGTGTTTCTTGACCAATTTTCTTGTTAGATTTAGAAAAATAGAATCCTAGGGTATATACCCTTGACGTGAGGGCCAGTTAGATGTATAATAAAAGCCCAAGTACTTGATTTAACCCTCCAAAATTCTACATGAAGATGAGTGACAAGTTTGGAGGATTAATTATTCATATTTTAATCAAATCTAATATACTCAATATTAATTATTTATTGATCTAACATTTTAAGTTACTATTGTTCAATTAAGGAAAAAGATTATTAAATAGTAAATATTAATTTTTTTCGATAATGGTAAAAGTATGTTAAAGAATGGGGGATTTATCAAGTATTATTCTATTTATGGAAAAGTGATTTAATTAATATTAAAATTATTAGGTTGAGTGGAAATAACTATATGCCTCCATCTATTGAACTAGTAAGAATTGGATAGGTAATTTAAAAACAATAACTCTTTGTGTGAGAGCAAAGACATTGTTTTATAAGTCTAATATTCTTGACCTCTTAAGGTGAAGGTTCCACATGTGAGAACTCTATCATAAAGATAGGATTTTATTATATTAGGAATATTGAGGTATTAAATAAGCATGAATATATAAATAAATAAAATATCATGTTATGTTTAAGGTTAAAGATATGGGCATTACACACAATTTCATAACTTATGTAAATGCTAGTAATGAATACTAGAGTATAGAGACGATAACTTTGATTTAGAATAATGCATATGCATAAATGGGTGTCTTATATGTTGTCTTATCATGAAGATTAATTTTTTGTGCACATTATTGTGTCCAACATATGGAAATGCATTATGTCAAACAATTTAGTAAAATCAGAGGTAGTGTAATGTATTTTATATTCTATAGGAATAATTAAAAAAATAGTTGGTTTTCCTTAGTGAAATTTTGGGCATTACAACTGGTATCACAACCCTAGGTTGCAACTCTAGGACATCATTCGGGTCCATGTTACATGTGGAAAACTTACAACTCATTATGTGGAAGTAGGTCAAATAGTACGAGGTATCTTACATAAAAGAGAGATCCTCATTATATCATAATTTGGATATAAATTACTCATGAACTCTTTCCTAAGACGTGTAACTTCTAAAAGTAAACTGTATCAAGAGTTTTATATTTAAGGCAACTAATCTATAGTAGACAACCCTCGGTTTGTTAACGGTAATGCATAAATATTGTCTTAATCATTTTAAAAGTGATAGGGTGGTAGAACAGAAAAAATATTAGCTCCACTAGGAGATGTAATATGTTCTCTCATAGTCTTCATATTATGTTAGACCTTGTAAGCTTGGTTAAAACTGAGCTATAGTTAGTAACTTTGATGTGAATTATTTTTATAGGTCAAAGTAATTTTACAAGATCCCTGAGGTTTATTAAATCTAAACTACTGAAATTTTATCAATGATTTAATTAGAGACCAAGATGGCAATGTATGGGGAGTATTTGAGAAATGAGAGAATCTTAACATTGACTATATTGAAAGTCACTAATTGAAAATGAAAAAACAATAGCGCTACTAAAGAGTGTCATCTTTAGGAAATTCTTCATAACATCTAATCTAATCAAAAGACCTAAAAATGACATAATTTTGTGACTCATATAATGCTTACCAGCATGTTTTAAACTATGGATAGATGGTGTAGATCATTCTTAGGATCAATGTTAAGGTTCAATTGTGTACAACCTAGAACCCTCATAACCTCTATCTTTTGCGCTATGCAAACACATCAAGCTCAATGTCATAAAGGGCGAGAATGTATCATGTAAAGTATATAAGATCTTGTCTTAACTCTGAATATGAACCCACAACTAGCTATGATATTAAACATATTAATACACTTATATCTCAAACATTATAAGAGGTCAATTTTCTTCCCATAAAGATTTCAGAATGAAGTCATGCCAATATAACTCTTTCTTACAATGTTTATCTAATGTTTGGTATTAGTGTTGTATAGACAATAAGGTCAGTTATGGAATGAAGTTATTTCCTACATATGAATCCAAATTTATTTTTGTGATTAAAATTTGTCACGCCTTGATATGGTATTGAACCTAGAAGTTGTCACAATTGTTGAGAAAAAAATGAACACATAAGAATATGGGATCATGAAGTCATAGAAAAGCATAAGAGTTTCATTATCTAAAGTATAAATATAATTTATAGAACATGGAAATGAAAATAATCAAGTTATAGAAAAATTTCTTAGGAGGAAATAACTTTGACATAATCATGAAATTTAGCTAATGTCATGTGTAAGCAATTTTATGTTTGTAAACAAGATATAGAAGGTACTTGAAAAGATGCATCATTGAATCAGTAAATTGGAAGTTCATTTTTTTTAACCATTTTGGTTATAGCAGTGTTATAGGTGTAGGTTTATAAAAAAAGAAAAATTAATATAAGGAGTATGAAGCATTGACCTTATTCACTATTATTATTTTTGTGAAGGCATTAAAATTATCATCAAGATCTAAGAATGAGGGTAGTAAGGATGCATGATGAGATAAGAAAATAAATTTGAATCGATGTAGCATGAATAGTTTGATTTAGATAGATATATTATTATACTACTAGTACACCTTTTTTCATGAGATATAACAAGAGCATTAATAATGGGTTAACTTTCTCTTAAGGATATGGTACTTTGGTATAGCTATAATGTTTTATGAAGTTAAATTTTCATTACAATGTATGCGTAAGGATTTATTTCTATAAAATTTGAGGATGAAAAATCATGTATTTTTAAAGGCCAATGAGTTGTAAAATTTCTATTTTATGAAGTGTGTATACATTAATTGAATTTTCATATATTATAAATGGAGAAATTTTATGCCATGATGTAGAAAATGTAGAGTGAAAATGCATATATTTTGAGTAAATGTAAATAGACAAAACCTAGCTCATTAAGGGACTCAATATTGATCATAAATAAAATGGTGAGTATTGACCTAGAAAACAAAAGATAGTATTGTAAGTGATATACATCATTATATAAATTCTAGTAGGTTAATAACCAAAACCTTTAAATATAATTCTCATATAACTAAAAGGGAAAACATGGACAACCATGAGTAATGAAATAAATCATGTTCAAGAATGAGAAATGCATATACAAAACAAGTATTCTCCTACTTGTATGTGTTTGAATTTTGTGAAAACTTGTAACACCCTATTTAGTGATGTAATGTGGATTCTTTTGGAGCTGTTGTATATGTGGAAATGATTGTGGATACCATGAAAATATGTGTAGTGACATGTGAAATAAGTCATTAAATGTGATGTGTGTCAAGTTGATGACCTTTTTCCACCTAACTTGGGTAAGGTTAAGATGAACGTCATATGTGATCCATCAATGAACACCCTTTGTAAGAAAATTATGTATGAATGTGGTGGTAAATTTTTTTGTGTGGATATTGTATAGTGTTGTGTTGGTAGTACTCCATGACAAGTCCAATTTTCATTATACGATATGCACACCATGATGTTGTGTTTGTACAAGATTCATAGTGTATTCTATATGAGATACACACCATGTAATTAGGGGTTAAGTAATAGAGCACACCCATCAGTGTCTTATGGACAAATGTTATGATGGTATTAGCTCCATAGAAAATTTATTTCTTCTATATGAGACGCATATCATGTTGAGAGATAGAGGACCTCCATTGACTACAAGACTCTGAAGGATTTTAGTCCCTATAAACTCCCCCACATGTAGAATTGGAATTTTTAGGATACCAACATCATGAGTGGTGCTTAAGGTATAATTGAGTATGCTTTGGTAAAAAAATGAGCAATGTATCAATATACTATCATGTGACTTTGGTTCATACATTGATATTTGGGATTATACTACTATGCATCATTACATTCAAAATTGAACAACTATGTGAATGATGTAAACATAAGATGCATTTTGAATATCAAAAATACATTTCTCCACCCCGTGAGGTTTTATTCCTAAATTATTGAAGTTCCTAAATCAAGGAAAGTATGTCTTTAATATTTATTATGGTTCAAGTTCTATATTTCATAAGTCTAAGGAAAATAAGTATATATGTCTAACGGACTTATATATGTACATGTGATTACTAATATAAGTCCCTTGTCAATAAGATTAAAGTTTAAAATTTTAAATGGTTTAAGTAATACCTAAGGATGAGAATTATATTTGTAAATTTGACCGCGCCACATAAAGGACTAGTAGGATCATGCTTCTTAGGAAATTAATTCAAACATAATATTTTTTCTTTAGATTATTAATGCTCATTAATTAGTTAATTGTATGTGTGATTCGTAATAGTAACATTCTTAATGTAACCAACCTAGAGCCATGAGCGGGAGTGGGGGTTTTTCAATTTTGGAGGGCACTAGAGGCGGTGATGGGGATGAAGACGATGATCCTGACGGCCTGGAGTCTTCCCTTTTCGCTTCTGTGCAGAGGTTGTTCTGTGTAGAGGATGTTGCTTCGGGCTTGGCCAGGGTGTGGCAGTGGGGGCGCCTGTCGACAGTTGATCTGGTTTCTCTGAGGGAGGATGTGTCCCTTTCTTGCTGCGCCATGTTCTGGGTTTGTGTGGCCTGGAACGGCTCACTGTTGGCGTGCTCTGTCTGCACAGTTTTGCCTGGGAAGAATGGTGTCTCCGGAGGTAACAGTGTTGCATTTTGGCCTGCTAAGGATGTGGCGCAAGGAAGAGTCTGTGAGGGTTGCGGGAGAGTCAGTGGTTCCTGTCCAACGGTATGGCCTATGTGGCTATCTTGGACGGGGAACTGGCTTTCTCTTGCCGGTGTGTGGTTACGGCGGCAAAGGAGACACTCTGTCTCTCCTCAGGCGGATTTATGGATTGGGCTGGAGGACAGATCTGTGTACTCTGTGCCTTTCGATCTCTAGGGTTGGGCGATCAATGCCTATGAAGGTTTGTGGGGTGTTGTTCCTTTGTTGTGGCGAAGACTTGTGCTGTTTCTTGTGGTCAAAAATGATGTGTGGCTGCAGAAATTTTACGGCAGGGTTCTTCCTGCTGTGGCCTTTTCCTGGGACCCTTATGTGAGGGTTTCCCTTTGGGCCTTCGACTCTCTCATCTTCTGTGGGAGTTTGGTGGTGGGTTTTTCTTGCTGGTCCAGTTTGGAATCCCTATTGAGGTGGGGTTCCTCACTGGTGCTCTTTGGCAGCGGAAGGATGATCCCTGGATTTACCCTCAGACCTCTTTGGTGCCGGTTTGAGAAGATTTTAGTTTGCACAGGCTTTTACTTGTCTGCTCTGCCCCTTTTCTTTTTATGGGTGTGCTATTAGACTTCTGTTTTCAGTTTGCTGTGGATCTTCCCCCTTTGGGTGGAAGAGGTAGGGTTTTACTCTTTTTTGGTGGCCAGGGGACGGCTGATAGTTTTAAAGGGCTCC
>MU227397.1:1151246-1175280 GCA_018584345.1 Thuja plicata | reverse complement strand
TTATTATTTTTGTGTTTTCCTTTTTGCCCTTGGTAGTCTTTTATTTTTATTTTATTTTTATTCCCCCTTGTTTTCCGTGCCTTCTTTCTCACCCCAGCCCTTCTTTTATCCTTTGAGTGAGGCTGAGTCTACATATTATTATTTTTCCTTATTTCTCTCTCATCCTGATGATGGATCACGGAGTGTGATCCGAAACGTTGATGCTTAAAAAACACACACAATCAAAAACCAGAAATTCAGCTCCAAATTCAATGGATTGTGGAAATCTGATCAATTTAACGAGGAGGATGTAAACCATCTTCTTTTCAATTATCCATTTTTTTGTTGGAGTGTTGTCAATGGTTATGAGAAAATCTTGGATGGAGGTTCGCACTTCCCCATGACATTCTATGATTATTCATATCCTGACCCCTATTATTTAAGGAAAGTTTATGTGGTAATATGTGGATTGTTTCTCCCTCAATATTCATATGGGAACTTTGGAAGGAACGTAATAGGAGAATATTTCAAGGGAAGTCACTAAATAAGGACTCTTTCTTAAACAAAATTGAAGCAACAATAGTGGAAACTATGAAGTCCAGAATCAAATCACAGTGCTCATCTTCAAATTTTTATACTGGTTCGGATGATTGCATGCTTAAGAAGTGGTTTGGTCATAACGCCCCCCAGACCTTAGGTCGAGGAGGAAAACAAAGTCAAATTCACAGACAAAATTGTCTTTGGTCTCCTCCTAGTAGTGGATGGTATAAACAAAAATTTTATGGGGCCTCCAAAGGTAACCCAGTCCCATCAGGGGCTGGTTGCATAATCCACTCAGAAAAAGACTTAATTTTGGCCAAATTGGTCAAGCTATTAGAGGAAGATACCAACAACATGGAGGAATTCAAAGTGTTGCTTTCAGGGTTGACCTTATGCAAGGAGCTTAATTTCTCAAAGATAGAGATTGAAGGAGAATATCTCATTACTATTAATGCAGATAAATCACAATTGACCCCCAATTGGAGACTTCAATCAGTACTCTATGCTATCTTAAGCCTCTTGGTTAATTTTGAGCATGTGACCATTAACCACATATATAGGGAAGGTAATTTAGCAGTAGATGAAATGGAAAAGTTGGGAGTGGAAAGAAAATTCGTTAAAAAAACATTTTGAGAACATTCCTCCTTTTTCTTCCCCTTCAATGAAAGATGTGAAGACGTCGTGAGGAGCTGACAAGACAAATGAGGGCTATGAGCTCCACGAGGAATTTGACAGCAAAGGATCTTCTTATCCTCCAGACTTAGGAAGTTAGGTGTGTTTCAATATTCTCAGACTCACAAGAGGCAGGAACTTCGACGACCTTGGAATCACAACAACAATATTGAATTCTGATCAAAACATATGACATCCAGGAAGGATGGAGGTAAAAATTAGAGGGCTTATTATTCCTATTGATAGATATCTTAATAATTTGTGCTATATTTGGAGAAAACTATAAAAGCATCATTTAAACTATAGACTTAAAAGTTTAAGCTTGAGAGTAGAATTAATATGACCATGGGAAAGGGAAGGAAAGCAAAGGGTACTAATAAGCAGAGGGAGGGCACCCAAGATTTTGGTTGAAGATGTGCCTGAGTGAGTTTTTAGGATGAGGCTTCTTGAGGATTCCTATGTAGTTTTTTTCAGATTTAGTATTGGCAAGATGTTGTTTGATGTAATTATACTATAGTTATTGGCTGTATGGGCTATGACTGAAGGTTTTATTGCTGGTTCTTTTCTCCCAATATGCTTTTGAACCAGGAATAATGTACTTTTATTATAATTAATAAATATCATCTCAGCTACGACACCTTATCCATCACAAAAAAAAAGTGATTAGATGAAATGAGACTTTTTTCTCTCAAGAATAAGCTAAAATAATGCCCATAATATGCTGGAGTAATTGCAAGATTTGTGGTGCAGGGGCACCAAACATCATCAATCAAGATATGAAGACATTCAAAGAAGACCAGAGGAAAGGAAGGCTCCATCAAGGTCAGAAGATCAATTGGAAGGTCTTAGAACCTATAATGGCTCCTAATTATTATAATGCTCTCAAATGATGTAATGCATTTAATAAGTTTGCAATGTCTTTAAAGGACTAAAATCTTGTTTGTAAGTGGACCAATAGTGTCCAAGATTAAAATTGTGTCCTAAGAGTCTAGCATAGGTTACTAAATAAGTTTAGGACATTATAAGTCATTAGGTTGGAGTTTGGCATTCAAAAATGTCTTTTTTTCATAGTTTAAAAATCATATTTTTAAAAAATAACAGCTAGTTTAACATTATGGAGGGAAGTTGAGTTTTTAGTTTTAAAACCTTAAACTAATCCATCAAACTGACCCAAAAGAGGTTATGGATGTTTGGGAAAGGTCATTATAATGAAAAAGAAGAATCCATTATGGTGTGTGGCTGGAAAGTACGGACTGTTGCAAAGAATAAATAAAAATTTCATAATTTTGCAAGGATTTTGTAAATTCTTGAATGTTTGTTGATTGGTAATCAATAGGATCTGATTCAATGATGATTTAAGATTCTCTCCTTATCATTTTTCAAGTATTTATATGATCTTTGTAGTATTTTGAATCCATTTTCATTCACTGTTTTAGCACTGTCACCATTTGAGGGTTATTAAATCATTGTTTTGATAAGAGTCTAACAAAGGAGGGAATCATTCCATGAATGTAAAGGCCTAACCCTCATGGAATGACCAAAACTAACATTTATATTATGAATCTAATGAATTGATGAGCAGGTAACACAAAGAGAGGGTGATCATAGTCAATAGATGAAGAAATTGTATTGAAAATGATGGCACAAGTGTTGCAGCCAATGATCCATCCAAATAAGGGGTATATTTTATGATGTGGCTTGTCTTATATTGGAAATTTATTGGTGAATCAAGTATTGTTTATGTCTAGGAGTGATTGGAGACAAGACATTGAGGAAGCCTTAGCATTAAGGGTTTGAAAGGAGTGAATTTGGGGGGTTTTGATGTTAATGAAGGTATGAGTATAATTCCTTTGGAATTTGGTTATTTTAGGACATAAATAAACACTCTCTAGGAGTTGGGATCTTGGGAAGGTCTGGAACTAGTAGTTGCTTTGTAAATTGGGGTCCTTTTATGCATTTTTTGAGCCATAGTGTGAGGACAGTCACATATGATCCAAAGGATTCCATATTTTCCTTTTGGTATGTTGTAGAAGGGGATAAAGGGTATCGGAAAATATAATGTTGTTGGTTATTCCTTTGGTAAAATCCAAAGTTAAGTGCAAATTACTCTCGTTGAAGGGCTACAAGGGAGGCTATTAGGCCTAGTGGTAGTTTGGTGAGGAATTAAGGGCTAGGAGAGTTGGGTTGGCCTTGAAACCTTGAAACCCCTTGAGTCCACCCTAATACCACCAAAATATACCATATCTACCATCATTCACCATTGGGAGGATTCTTGGTTAGTTTTAGGCCTATTGAAGCCTTCAAGGGCTTGGGAAAACTGTAGAGATTCTTGCATTTGTACTATCCTTTATTATCTTTAAGTCCACCACCCTTTCCATTGCATCAATTTGATTGGTTGTCTTCTCAATCATACAATCCGAGTTCAGAAAAGTACTGTGAAACAGTTTGCTGCACAAATATGATACTATAAATAAAATAAAATTGTACATATATTTTAATCCAAATTACAATCTATATTTGAATTACTAGAATTATATATTTTTTAAATTAAAATTTTAAATGACACATAGTAATCTCTTCTTCTTACCACTATGAAATCATCAATAACCAAAATAATAATAATAATAATAATAATAATAATAATAATAAATACAAGTTGAGTTTACTAAATGCAAGAGTATTTTTTTCTATGATAGGGATAATAGAGAACTTTTACGACTAAAGGATCAGTTGACTTTCCAAACATGCAACAACCACAGTATAACGGATGGTTGGTGAATATGTGTTAATTAGCCGATAGGCTATTATAGTTGAGTATTTCACTAAAACTTGTCTCACGCAATAAATCCATGTGGTAAGTTGTTGGTGGTTTTCAGTTGTCAGATAAATGTTTCCAGTCACTTAGAAAATCATGGGCAAAATCATTTCAAATCTTATAAACCTGCCTCATGCTTTAAATTTTCTAGTAAACAGTTTCTGGTCACTGAAAATAGTTTACCGATCGCTATAAACAGTTTAGCTGCCATAGATATGATTTTAGGTATTTTGATAGATTTTGATTTGATTTTTTCCACTCCATCTGTCTGAGATACGTTAGAGAGATTTGATTTGATTTGTTTTTTTTAATATTTGATTTTATTTAGTGCCTCCACCCAGCTCTCTTCACAAGTTGTAGCGGCCTAGTTCAGGGTTGCAGTGGGAAGGGAGTTTTCTGGCACTCTCCAATTTTTCTTGTTAGCATCCCAACCCCTGCCTACGTCCAAGCCAGTTACAATTTTGGTGCTTCCCCTCCCTCTTTTGTCAAAGACTCACTGAAGTCAGGGGCGTGAAGGAAAACATGATGCAGAAGTAAACCAAGATGGTCACAATCATTAGACCCGTCCACCCGCCTTCTCTGATACTCGTGGAGGATTGAACGAAGGATTGAAAGGTGAAGTGGCTAAAAGGGCGTTTCTCATGAAGGATAAATGCTGGCCCATGAAATCCTCTTCGAGGTCAACGAACACGGTGAATTTGGCCATGGATTAGAGTATCTTGGTCGTGTCGTGCAAGTTGACATAGAGGAAGGTAATCAGAGCTACTCGCGGTGAAAATCCTTGAAGGAGAGTGCATCCGCGTTGTCTATTATTAATATGTATGTCGACTACCTTTTTGAAGTAGCGATTGTTGGGGAAATATGTGACATCCATGTTTCTGAACCAGGATATACCCATGATGAACACTATGTTGTGTAGATCATGACACCCTTTATGTTTCAAACTAGGTTGTAAGCGATTATCACGAAGCCCACTATGCCGAATCAGAAGGTCGTACTCTCTATTCCCCCTCTAAGGTAGAAGATGTCGCCCAACACGGCATCAGAAATGTGGATCCAATGACTCCATCAATGGGTGCAAGGGTTGCTTTGTACTTGTCTAGGCAGTAGGCAGTCACCTAGGGTCACCAGGGTCGACAAGCTGTAGCCTACCAACCCAATTCCTTCATTGTTTTGCATGTCGATGAAGGCTAAGAAGATCCCGACGTCCGCTGAATAAGAGATTTAAACCGGCTTTAGCCCCAGCGACTAGAGTTGCTATGAAATTTGCTCCGGCTTTGGCACCAGCCCACCAGAGCTTTAGAAGAGGATTCCTTCTATGAAAGATGCCACCACGGCGCTCTGGCAGGAGATGTCATAGCTTTTTCTACATCCATAGTTCCAAGTGACAGATTGAAGGGTGGGCAATCAAGAAGCATGCCACGTTTACACAATGCATGTAGATGCCCAGAGCATACCTTTTCCAAACTTTATTTCTTAAAAATTTAGTGGCGTTTGGGTTTTAACTTGTAATTAGCCGATAGGCTATATTACATGAGATTTTCACTAAAAAAAATTTCACGCTAAAACGGTGAAACCATTTTGTATCTGGTAAAGTAGGCTGGAAATCCTCTTGTTATACAGCCTTTTTCTACCTATAAACAATCTTCTGTGGAATATTTGGCACTCGACATCAGCCAGAATATTCACGCCATCCAATCTTATCCACCAAAATCATATCGTATCTTACAAAATCAAATCATATCCTCTAAAATCATATCATATCTTACAAAATCAAATCATATCCTTCAAAATGCCTCCGTACAGCCCGAGTTGGCCTAAGCCTGAGTTGGCCTAGTGATGGAGAACTTGTACACTTGAAAGAGAGGTCACAAGTTCAAATCCCATGGGGATAGGGTATGTACGCCTCCCATATTATCGTCACCATATGTAAACCAAAAAACATATGACTAATATCATGAACTATAAAATATCCTATCCTTTCCTTTCCATTAAAACATCTTCAGTCTATTTTCATTTTATTGACCGCTATTGAAAAGGGGCAAAGGATCCACCTCAGAATACAAGTAAATGCCCTCAGAATACAAGTAAATGCCCTCGTTATGGCCACTGCTCTGAACCTCATTGGCCTAAAAAAACTGAATGTTATGACAAGTCGAGTCTTGCGAGCTATGAAGTAGACAATACAATAGACTAAATCCTGTCCTCCTCATCTTCCCACATGGCCTCAATGTTGACCTCTTTACTCTCCATTCAGCAGTGAAAGGAGTTCCCAAAAGAGACTGAAAGGGATTCGATCTTCTGGCCTCGCCAAGCCTACAAGACACGGAGCACACCTGAGACGATCCTAAAACAAACTAAAAGGGTCTTGATCCTCTGACCTTGACCTCCTTGAAAAAAAAGAGCATGCCTTCTAAAAATTCCTCTGAATGTGAATGTGAAAACCAGACCTCATGGTGCTCTTTATAGCTCTATTATATTGCTGAAAGAATTGGGAGTTTCTTCCAATGGTGGATAAGACAAGTTGTCACACACGATGAAAATCTGATTTTGATTTTCTTCTACTGTATATGCCCAATCCATGCCCATGGTTTTGGGATGAATTTTCACCCTTTACTATTTTATTATTAGTTGCTTTGGCGAATGGCATTTGTTTAGGTAGCTCACGGATGGGATGATAGAAATTAACTTAAAGCTCTTGCTACTGCACTTCCAATACCTCGAAAGTGAATACACATAGTTTCATTTTGATTACAATGCTCATATTATTCTTCCAGGTTTAGGAAACTCTAATGCATGATCACATGATATGCCTTTCTAACATTAAGATGACAAAATGAAATGTGCTGCATGCTAGACTGATGAATGATATTAATATAATTGCTTCCAAAATGAGGACGAACTGTAATCTGAAATATAGTGGAGTTCGCCGTTGCAATAACCATGGTAGACATGTATGCGAAATGTGGAAGCATAGACAAGGCACGTGACTTGTTTGACATAATGTCTCAATGAAATGTGTTTTCATGGACTGCAATGATAGGATATGGTCAAAATGGATTTGTTGGGAATGCGTTAGAGGCTTTCAAGGAAATGTGATTGGGAGGGCAAAGCCAAATTCTACAACTTTCGCTAGCATCCTCCCTGCCTCTACCAAAATGGGAGATTTGGAACAGAGTATGGGCACCCATCAAAGCATAATAGGAGGTTTTTGTTAGATATTATAGTTGAAAATGCTCTAATAAGGCTTCCAAAATGTGGAAGCATCGACAAGGCAGGCAAACTGTTTGATAAAATGCCTAAATGAAATTTGGTACCGTGGAGTGCCATGATTGCACGACATGCACATAATGGATTCGTTGAAGAGGATTTAAAATTTTTTAAGGAAATGCAATTGGTAGGAGTAAAGCCAAATTCCATAATATTTGCCAGCATTCTCCCTGTCTGTGCCATGATTTGGAATGATAATTACTACTTGTGCTACAGGTAAAATAATTGGTGCGTCACTTTGTTCCTAAAAATGGAGTTAATATGTATTCCTTTTTATAATTGATATTAAATTTTTAATATGAACTCTCTAAATGATTACTCGAGTATTTTATAGAGTAAGAATAGAAGGTTTTTAGCCATCATTTTGAATTGGTCTAAACCTAGAAGTCATCAGCCATTAAAAAAAAACCATGAAATTCAGGAAAATCTGAATGTGTTGCACAAACCAAATCAGATTGCTCCTCAGAAGAGGACAGCTCAGCCTTCACATTTGCAACAAGGTCCCAATGAAAATTTTCAATATTCAGCCTCAGGAATTAAATAATCAAGCGCAACAATATCTTCATCAGTCACACCCTTTAAGGACAGTTCATCCTCACATTTGCAAGAAGGTTCCACTAAAGAATTTCATTATTAGCTGGGGAAATTAAAAAATCAAGTGCAACAATATCAGCATCGAATCTCACCGAATTCATCTTAAAAATTAATGCTTCACACTTAACACTGTCCAAAATGCATTTTGAAGCAGTTTCTATTTTGAACACTTAGTACTCACGTAAGTGGACAAAATCAGAAAACTCAGAAATATATTAATAGTAGGAAAATAAAAAATAGTGTTTACATCAATGTGTGTGTGTGTGTGTGAGAGAGATTTATGTATCTTGAATCATCATCATGAACATCAATTCCAGATGGGAATAATGGAATAGCTAAATTGCAATTGACTGCACAAACATCCACATTGCAATCATATTCATCACTGAATTCATAACTAACTCATTATCACAACCTTCTAGCTGGATCTCAATTTTAGGCTCATCATTTTCTCTCCAAGCTGCTTCTTCAATAGCACATTTTGTACAAGTCATACTGAAGTAATGGATCACAATGTGTTGCAAATTTATCTATCTCAAGGAAAACCTTTGCATCCTTTCTAGAAGATTGTACATCCAATGGAAGTCGTTCAACAAAAGCATTTTGAAGAATACATCTTTTATGTTTGAGAAATGAAAAAGGAAAACCTTTGCATTCTTTCTAAAAGATTGTGCATCCAATAGAAGTCATTCAACAAAAGTATTTTGAAGGATACATCTTTTATGTTTGAGAATTTGAGATTGTTTCATTATTTACAAATGAAAGTCATCATTTATAACAAAAAAGGTAGCAACTTATACAAGCTACTATATAACCTCAATGACTAGGTTGAATAGACCTTCTAGAAGTCTCTGCATAAGGCATCTAAGCACATAAATGATATATATACCCAACACCACAAGACTTATTACCACTTATATTACAGGATGTAATGAGGTTAAAGCTTTATACCAAAATAGATCATTTACATTAAATAACAAAATACGTTGCATTAGAAACACAATTTACACCTTTCCCTTTTAGAAACTTCATCCCCAAATCTTGAGGACCAAATGGAAGTTCTTCCATGAATATTCTTTTTCTCCTTTGGTCTTTATTTGGAGATGATCATATGAAGCCCCCTTAATTGGGAAGAAGATTTAAAAGTGCACTCTAATGAGGAAGCTGATGAACTTGTCAACTTTACTCACTAGTACGCTCAAAGAACTCATAGGGATTTATTTATGTCCCACTTAAATTTCCATACACATATTTCTAATGTGAGAACCAAGAAAAAATCAATACCTTTAGGCATTTCTAAGGGATATGTTCCATGCCATGAATTTCTTATTATCATATACGATTATTTTCACTTATCATTTCTTTTTATAAGGAAATTGTCTCCATTGTCAAATTTATCATTATAATAAGTTCAAGTACATAGTTTCAATGCAACCTTTTGTACACATACTTTTAATATATATTTTATTATCATATTCATACTATACGCTTTTATGTTACCGATAGGGACAAAAAAGATGAACAAGCCAAAAAAATTTCCAAAACTCATTTCATACAACAAAGGGGGATCGTCAACTATTAAATGTTCACAATGGAAAATTTTATAAAATTTTCCATCAATTAAATATAAGCACTAATTATTGATTTATTTGTTGTATGTGTTTTTCTATTAGAATTTGGACCAAACATTTAATTTATATTTGCTAATATTATGTTTTCTTATGTAGGAAGATAAATGATTTGAGGGATTGGGTTTGAGAAAATGGTCTATCAAGGGGTACGATAAAATCTGCAGGGAAATGGAGGTTGGAAGGAAAATCACAGTGGCTCGGGAAAGAGTCATAGGAAACTTTGTCTTCTGATTCGTATTCTACCATTTGCAATGGCAGTCGCGCTGCTGAAATTTATTTATGTGATGGTGGAAGAAGGGGCATGCGATAAGAGGGAGAGCTATTGTTTTGTAGATTTAAATCCACTAGGGTATGGGAAAAAGCCCTCGAAAATGCATGCCTTCATCATTTCACAAATACAAAGTTTCTTAAACTTAAGAAAAAAAGTACCAGTTGATAAATTATCAGTGCTCTGCGATGCACGTCTTCTCCAGGCAGCATAGGTACCGCAATCTATCCATTCTTTCTCTAACTCATAGTTAACATTACTGTTTTCCATGGAATTTTATGGTAGTGTTAGCTCTTAATTTGTGATCATGAATTATTTTTTTCTCAGAGATCTTTTGACTTGTACCCAACAAAATAGTTACTTTAGGCAACATATGCAGTTTGAACAGGTAATATCACAATAGATTTTCTTGACATGTTGTGTTGATCATCAAATTTTAATTCCTACATGAACTAACTTAGATCCACCATTTTTAGATCAACTCTCGGATTATAAGTCATTATCACTTGAATGTCCTAAATCAATTATGAGTGGGGCTTGAACCCATGGTATCATCATTTCTATCACTTTATCTTGTCACAGTTTCATGGTCTGTTGGAGTACAAATTTAGGTACACTGCAGGCAAAGTCCAAAGTAAACATGAAGTCTGATTGTATCGATAACATTTTTACATGGTTTACACATGCATTCTTGTAATTTTGAAACTTTCTTCTTGGTTCTTGCAGTGCCAACATTCATTGGTAAGCTTATATTGTCAAAATCGTGTGTGTGGATACTAATTTGAATTTAAAGGCTCCTACCTCACACCAACACACCAGCATTGGAGCTTAAAAACAAAACAAAAATTGTTTTCACTGTTTCTTTATAGCCCATTACCGTGTTAAAAATTCAAAAAACATTAATATGGGTGATATTTGTTTGGAGATATCTATAGACAACTAATATGATCTAGTAAGTTAAAATATCTCACTTACTACCTAAACTTAAAAATAGCAAAATTGTATCGATAAACTATCATATGTAGCCAACAATGGAGATATTTTGTGCATTCAAGTTTGACATTTTTAGGCCCGATGCATATGTTGGGTACATACTGTGTTTTGATAAAAATATCTAAATTACAAGTCTGGGCTTTCCCCCAATTTGAGCCAGCCTAATGCCCCCCAGTTTCTGTCAAGTTATAATACTAGTTAACTAGTGAGCCATTCAAGTTTGACAATATAAAATTATTGGTAATTAATTAGAGAATGTTAGCATTTCGTTAATTGTTGTTCATAAACTGGGACCCTGTTCACACTGGTGGTGAATGCAGGATTTTTTGTGAAATTATTATGATTTTTTTCCACAGAGAAGCCTGTCTTTTGTGAGCTCGCACATTTTTTGCCCTTCTAACTAGCAAAGGTGATATTGGAAAAAGAGGTTGATTTTAAGTTTTCATGCTGGTGTTATCTTTTGTTGTGTTTTTCTATTTTTTCTTTTTTGTAAAAATGCAATATTTTCTCTAATTTTCACTTTCTAATTACAAGTGTTTATAGTAGTATTGAATATAAATGTGAAATTTTTTTTTTATTAAAATGAACTGATTCATATGATTGTTTAACTATATGGTATATGCAAATTCTTAAGCTTGTTTATGAATGTTCAATGCAAGTTAACAAATTTATGTTCAATGCTCTTTCTTTTTGTACAAGGTTTACAAAATATAATAGAAGATATCTAAAAGTTAAATAAAATTGATGAGAAAGCAATATTTGAATGTAGCTACTAGCAACAACAACAAAATGATTATTTGATGTGTTCTATGAGCAAACCTAGCACAAACCTCATATTCAGACTAAAACAAATTTTAAAGACCTTATAACTAACATGTGCTTGATTTTTTTATAATTTACAAAAAAAAAATAGTTTTGAAAAGACCAAATAGTTTGATTATGAATAAAACAAAGCTACTCCAAGCGAGAACTATCAATTCACTAACATGTTATAATCAAATTATGTGTAATTAGAACTCATTGTGCATCTCTACCTTTGTTTGTTCACTGTCAATTCTCTGTACATTCTTGAGCATTTTCTTTCATCTTTACTGCTCTTGATTCTTTGTTTTCAACCTTTCTTTTGAATGTACTAATCATTGTATTGCTGCACTTCATAACAATAATTTGTTTCTTGAAACATCACTAATTCTACTGTTTTGCACTTCATACATCGTTGTCTTCAACTTTCTTTTCATTGGATGTTGATGTATCCTTTGTAGTATTGTTATCAGTCCATCATTGTACTCTAACTACTTTTTGACATCCAAGATATCTCGCATTTTGAGATTGTTGTCTACAACAGTCATGTTTCTCTTTAAAATAGACATATCTTCAATAGAAATAGTAATATCTTTCTTTGAAGACTTCATTTGATTGATTAGGGCATTTTTTAGGGGTTAGAATCAATGTCATTTCATTGTTACAGGTCACCTTCTTTCTATAATTCAAACCTATATTCCAAGTCAATGAAATACTTCCATCCACTTGCTTTCACTTCCACAAAAATCTACCTTCAATGGAGTTGCCCCCATAGATTAAACCTATAATTGTAATTTCATAAAAGAAGAGTATACTTGAATTTAGTACAATGTTGAATAGTTGATAGCTCATTTACTTACGTCAATGAAAAAATCCATCGTGTGGAAACAAGTGGAAGAACATTCAGCTAAACTTACAATTCAAAGTAAATCACATTCTCTTTCTCATAATTTGATAAGTGACTTCTACCACTCTCTAAAAATATAGGTTGAGATGATAATAAAAAAACTATTTTACTTTAGATCATCTTGTTATATTATGAGGGAGGAGCCTTTAAATTTAAATTAGACTTTAACTTAGACATCTATGTGAAATGTTGAAGCATAGCCATGGCGCTTGAACTTTTTGACAGACTCCCCCAAAGAATTATGGTCTCACGGAGTCCAAACCGCAATGCTTGTCAAAGATGTGCACAATAGATTTATTATAAAGGCTTTATAAACTTTCAAGCATTTTTCTAAATAAAATGTGATTCACAAGTGTAAATATAGCCCCACAACGTTTGCAACAATCCTTCTAGCCTATCCCAAAATGGGAGCTTTGAAGCAGGGTGTGGATATCCATTGAAGCATAAGGGAAGGTTGGTTTTTGTCATATTTTATGGTTGCAAATGCTCTAGTAGATATGTATGCAAAATGTGGAAACATAGACAAGGCATGTGAACTATTTGACAACATACCACAAAGAAGTGTAGTCTCATGGAATGCAATGATTGTAGGATACACTCTTAAAATATTTGAAACAATACTCTTCTCATTTCCTCTACTCATGTTCCCACAAAAATCTTCTCTAAAATATGGAGATGAAGAAATGACTTATGAAATCAAAACAATGAATACTCCTTTAATCATGGTGATTCAAACACATCTCAAAACTTGAAATGCCTCAAATAAGGAAAACCTCTTTCATAAATGTTACTACCCCTTTTTCTAAATTCTTGCACGAAATGATTGAACCCTAGGTTATTCAATTTTCTTATGGTCTTTGCTTTTTTTCAAATTCATTGATTCATCACTTGCTCCATAAGGATTAAGTCCAAACCCTACAAACGGATGCCCTTACTTGAGGGACTAGTTTATTTTATCGCCCTTACTCTAGTCAGCCTTCTATGCTTTTTCCTTTACATTTTTGAAAATGGTGTTGTAGATTCACTATGAGACAACTAGACCTAAGTTTTGGCAAGACTCTGCACTCTGTAGGCCACTTGGATGCTCTTGTTCCTAGTATTAGAACTAAAGTTACAGTTCCTCATGTAGGTCATTTAAGAGAAATAAGAGATCTAACTGTAAATAAAACTATACAAGTTTGTGATCTTATAGAATTTGAAAAAACCATATGAATGTTACTTTATCGCATAAATTTTGAGTGTGTTTTTATTGATCTCAAATTAAGTTTGTTTCTTAACATTTTTGGCTTTTTCTCTTCTACAAGTTCACAGTAGCTGATCAAACTAAGGAAACAAATAATATTGATTGATACAAATACAACACTTCCTAATGTTTTCCAATGCATTTAAATGCTATGGTATTTTGAGAGGACCTACAAAGAGTAAAGTCCAGCAATACTTTACATTAAAATCATCCACATTGAGCTATGTTATATAAAAGACTTCCTTCTACAATGAAACATGGTTTTAGAATGACACTTTAATACACTTCCTTTTATTATGTTAAGCTTACATTATGCTTCCACATCAAAGACTTATTGCCGTATCCCTTGCACCTTCTTTTCGGTGCAAGTGCTAGTATATTAATTTATATAATTCTCTATCAGCGTAACCCTTTGTACCCCCTTTGGGTGCAAGTGCTAGTAGTAATGATAATGAGGGTCAATATTATAAAAGTATGTTTTGTGTAGAAACGTGTTGTATCCTTCAGTTGTACTATAAGTCGATG
Organism: Thuja plicata; assembly: GCA_018584345.1. Classification (NCBI taxonomy): domain Eukaryota; kingdom Viridiplantae; phylum Streptophyta; class Pinopsida; order Cupressales; family Cupressaceae; genus Thuja; species Thuja plicata. The sequence continues at coordinate 1,161,042 of MU227397.1, read as the reverse complement.
CTTTTTAGTGTCAGTGACAGGCATTCTGTTCATGCGCCTTTTCTTTATAATGGCAGAGGACGCAACTTGTGGAATAGCGATGGTAACAATAAGAATTAATATTTTGAGCCATTTAGCAAGTTGGGTGTAGGGATAACTAGGTCTTTTGTAATATATTCATTCTATCCAATCACATTGATAATTAGTGAAAAAAATGATAAGGAATTAGTCATATAATTATTTCATATTGAAAAAAAACATGAAATTTGAGACTTTTGGGTTGGTTTGGTATGTATGATTTTGTTTGTGTAAGTTTTATAGTTTTATAGTTCTATCATATTAAATTTGTAAGTAGAAATATGATGTTATGTGTTATAGTTCAAAAAACATAAATTTCAAATATGTTTGTTTTTATAAATAACTGTTAGTCCTAGTAATCTAGTTTTTGTTCTTGGAATTACTAACTTGAATGTGTATGATTATAACACCTCTAAATAGACAATAAAATTCATCTCAAAAGAGGTAGATGTGGTAAATCCTCTTCTCTTAATGTTATTGTACTAATTTCTTTTAAAAAATAAAAGCAAGTTGTTTGAGAATCTTATATGATAAGACATTTTTATTTGAAGAATCTTTCAAATGAAATGAGATTTCTACAATCCATAAGAATCCTTATGAAGACATGCTCAAACTTTGGGTCCCATACAAGATCTACATAGAAATTATTTTAAAACTTCACTAAGGTTTGGTTTTTTTTTTTGGTTTTTTTTTTAGAAGTGAAATTTTTTAAAGTTATTTTTGAGCATGGATTCATAGTTTTTTTGTCTTTTTCCATGGTCATGAGACTTTGTTGCCTTAGAGGACCATGATATCTGAGTCTTAATACAGGTTGATTTTCTTGGTCTCTCTTTATCTCTTTGGTATTTTCTAAATAGTATTATGACCTCTTTATGTAATGTTGTATATACTAAACCAAATAATTTTATAGATCATCTCCAAAAGGATTAGTGTTGAGGATAACTCATCTAAGTACCTTAAAAACACTATTAAAATTCATATCGGTGAGTATTGTCTTACTCAAATGTTCATGTATCTTAGCTTATTAACATATGTTATAGGCATTGATCCTTTGAAGACAAAATCAAGGATTTTATACTTCTCACTTAGTGAGTTAAGCCAAATTCCCAAACCTCCATGGGAATCCTCCCTCAAAAGATTTTGGAAGGTTGTATTATAGTAGTTAAAGTAGAAGAAAAATCACAATAATAGAGTGAAGGGCCTAGGATTTGGTGGACCTTTAAACCAAGCTAGTAATTCATAAGTTTTATTTAGTCTATTAACAAGGTGAAATAGGTTGTTGTTTAAGAACATGTTGATAAATCCTCCAAAGAGGTGAGAAAGCCTTCAAATAATAGATCAACTTGCCTAGATTAGTGTTAAATCTTCTCAAACTACTACTTATTTAATTTTCCCTCTAGCTTCTCCTTAAAAAATGCTAGCAAACCTCATAGGCTAGAAAAATGCTAGCCATGGTCTAAAATTCTAGTTGGGATTTTATAAGTTGTCTAAAATATTCATAGAGGAATATTATTTGAAGAATGCTTATGAAGCTCTTATAGGAATTTCCTTGAGTTTCCTTTCATGGAATGTTTATGTTTTGATATACCTCAAAAGAAAGTATATTGTTTAGGATAGTACACAAAGATTTCCTAAGCGTGATATTATTTATTTTGAAGAATAGATGTTTAAAGGATTTTTATTTTTGTTGTATATCATGACATATGTCCTAATGACTATTTTTGTATAGTGATCATGAACTAGGTTAGGATGATATTGTTATTTCATATCGTAAATGACAAAAATATTGAGTTGATTAAGTACAAGAACCTACTTATTGCATTCTATGGGATATTTTTAATACCAACAATTGTTCTTTTGGCGTTATCAATATTTATGCTTCTAATGACGTTGAAAATATACTATTTGGCAATGAATTGCAGAACCATTAACAAATACTTATTCATTTGGGTATGGAAAATTTAATATGAATGATCTAGCATTTGATAATGAGGGTCTCTCTATATGAATTAGACAATTGACAAACATGAGTCTTAGTGTTACATTCTAAAAAAATATCAGCTTTTTATATTAATATTAATCACCATAATTCTAATTTTACTTGGTACACATGAAAGCACATTCACTCTATAATTGAAAATGTTCTCAAGTGGCTTGATAGATTCATGTTATCAAGTAAGCCTATATTTAATTTTGCTAGTTTTTTTTAATTGTTCTCAACCATTATTAAAAGTTTTATATTAAATCAAAAGTAGTCACATCCAAGTCAAAACCAGTTTTTCTTTATAACTCATTGTAATGCCATGACCCAAATCTTGTGCATTTACATCACATTTAGAATCTAAAGTGGCATCCCGATGATGAGATAATTTCTACATTCAATATTCAAATGGTTCCATCAAGTGTGATTCTAACTTTTACACAATAGTGGATACTAGCTAGGTATTTTCTACCAATTTTTATGTAAAGTTACCACCTTAGAGCTTGGTCACACCTTTATTGAGTTGGATGAATGATCATTTGAATAATTTAGAATCTAAGTGGAAAATCTCTGGCAAGATAGCCATGACAAATAATTAAAAAATTCAAGCTCATGTTTCCTATCTCAAGAAAGAGGATAAGGTTTATCAAAAAAAATTATTGTTGCACAATAGAGATGACTACTATCTTGTAATAAAAACTCGTACCATTCTTCAACTTATTATTTTCCATTATAAATAGATCATCAAGAATTTAGAACCTTCTTCTAAGATAGAGTATGTCATCCAAGAATGCACATATGTGATCATTTTTAGATCTCTACTTCACAATAGTTATTTTTTCACTATCTACTCACCCATATTAGTATTTATCAAGTAATTTTCACCGTTTGGGATTTAATGATAAAACTCTAGGATGCAATGTATTTTTTTTATAAATGTATAAAACTCTAGGGAACACTTTTTGACTAAATATTTTCTAGATATTTTTAGAAGTTCAAAACTTTATCTATTTTTGAAATTTATTAACTCAAAAAAAAAAAAAAAACTAAGTCTACTATTCCAATAGACATTTGCAACTCCATTAGAGGATAACACTATTAATGTTTCTTACAAAATAATTCAAAATATTTTACTCTTTATTTGTGGCATTTATATCATCTTATCTTCTAATCTTCATCAAATAAAATTCATGAAGAGTGGATACATCCTAGATTACAATATTATTGCTTGGGAAGTCATGGAGCTGGATTTTCACTCTCAATAACAAGATATTTTTATGAAAATAATTTCACTAAAGCATATGCTTATATTGAATGGCGATTGATTATTTCTGTGCTTTAGAAATTAAGGTTTGGTCTTAAATTCCTTCGTTATATTCAAATTCAATTTTTAGATGCCACTACTTACTTAGCCATTAGTTGTAGGTGATCATCCTCTTATGATCTTTTCAAGTTTATTCAACATGATTGTCTTATTTTCATTACTATTTATGTAATGGCTATGAAAATATTTGGTTAGTTGATTGTTAATTCTATTTGTCCAATAATTTTAGATGAATTTCTTTTCCTAATACAAGGAAACATCTTATCAATGGAGCTACTGTACTAGTATTCTTTTCTTACTCTTTTGTAAGAAGATGATAATGCCAAACATGCTTTGCAATGTCTTGATATTTTATACTTAGATTTAGGATCTAGAATTTAGTGGAGATAAACCCAATGATACCATCAATAATTATTGTTGAAACCGCATCGAATCAATTTATTTGTTGGAAACAAATTTATCATAGTGAGATATTCAAATTTCTTAGGACCCCTTTTAATTTTTAGTATTCTTTTTATTATTCTCTTTATAATATTTTGATTTCTCATGTTGTTAAAAATGCATTATTTAATAGAAAACATGTCTCTCCTATTTAAAGTTCTTGTATCCAATAATGTTTTTTATTCTTTTATATACTCCTTTTAGGGCCTCATGGGAAAGGGTCATATAGTCACATGATAATCTATCACCTTCCTTAGGGGAAAGGGTCATATAGTCACATGATAATCTATCACCTTTCTCACAACTTTAGAGGGTTTGGTCTAGCTAATGCCCATTTCTAATTATCACCTCTATGCACTAAATGAAATGCTATATCACTTGAGTAAAACAAGGCCTATAAAATTGTGTTGTGATATTATATATTTTTGGGTTCCCTATGGTATATAGGATTAAGAAGGGATATACTTTAAATATCCCTATGTATTCATGTAAATTCAATTTATTTTATTTTAAAAAACATATTGAAAGTTTGAGAGACTATCAAACCTTGGTTAATGGAGAATGGGAAATAAATTAGAAATTGTACTTCCAGACATTAAAATTATTTTTGGTATTCTCATATGATCACTTGCTAGGATTGACATTTAGTCAAATTCTCATGGATTTATGTTATTAAAATCTTTAGTGATGGAATTGATCTATCTAGACCTATTTTCTAGATCCACTCAAAATTGCTATGTTGGGTCAAAGCTAGGCCGAATATATGATTTCAAAAGTGAGACTTCAAATCATTTTAGACCACTATTGAGTCAATGTATCTTGAAACACTTCATAATATCAAATATTGGAAATAGCATCTTAATTTCCCTTTCTATAATTATAAGTCTTCTAAATGTTATTCATGACTTTATTCACATCTTTCTATGATTTAAAATATCAATGAAAAATGCGTTTACAATCTACAACCATTTTATAGTTCAATGATACTTATATGAGATTTTTTTGGTCATTTTCGAATCCAAGATTTCCCATGTTATTTGGTGTATTATTTGTCAATGTCTCCCATTATTTCTCATTTGATCAATATGGGTTCTATCATCATAAGATACTATCTCAAATGGGTTCTAGTAGAACCCATTTTACCTTATAATTCTCTATCAATTGGTGTCCTCTACTTCTATGTCATATCTATTGGTTCCTCTTCAATCCAATATTGACCAACAAAGTAATGGTGTTTGGAAGATAAGGCATAACTAATTAAGTTCTTGGTCCTTGGCCAATTACATATACATTCTCATAACAACATGATAATCTTAGAACGAGTGGGGCTCCTTATTTAGTTCATCAATGAGCTTATGCCACCTTTTGTGATAATTTGCAATATTTATGTGTCTTTTATATACAAATCTATTAAACATGTCATAATTGTCTCACCTAGCTCTCAAGACTTGTCATCAAACAACAAGCATGTTCATTAGGATAGCCCAGGATGGCCCAGTTATGTAGTATAGCATCAAGATTCTTGATTTTGACCCTTAGACACAAGACTTCTAATTTTTCTATCGCCTTATAGCTACTCATTTGTGCACCCTGATTTTCTTCATCTTTCATGTAAGAACAAAATGCCCTTACTTGCAAGTAACTGATGTATAAAAGGGGAACACATTTTTTTAAGTCATATACCTTCTTTGCTAGTGTAAAAAATTGACATCAATGCCCTCTCTATGGTCAAGTGACTCCCTTAATTCAATGCCAATCAATGACCGTCGGTTAAGGAAATTATAGAATTCAAAAATTAAGGAGAATATAAAATCTGAAAATCAAGGAGATCATAAAATTCAAAGCCTTGTACAATTCCGAGTTGACGCTGAAGTTTAATACAAGCATAAATAGCACTCACATGGAGAATGTAGTGCATATTTAGTAGAGTAAAGACTGGACTGTTTCCTTTTGTTCCTTCTTTGATTTTTGTTTTCTTGTGCATTCATGGTTGCCATGAACCAGCATTATCCTCATGCACGCATTTACTTTGTTTAAATTAACCAATCTGAAAACAGTACTTTCTTTTATAGTCGACATAATTGGTCCACCGCAATTACGTGTTTGATCCAATCAATTCAGCTTAAAACTATCCACCTCTTACTAAATGGTTTTGGCTCGCAAATAGCATTCAAATGTTAAATGTCAAAGTCATGGTCTTTGTGTGTTTTAAGAGATACAATAAAGCCATGTTACATGTTCAAGTTTCACATGCTTACCTGCCATTTAAGAGAATTTTCATGTACTTCAAAGATCTTTCAAATTCATTGTACTTTGCATAGCATTACAGGAAAAGGAATTGACTTCTTCAAAGATTTTTATACAAACTTCATTCATAAAGAAGCAGAATTATTCTAAACTTGAACTCAGATGGAACTTCCTTAAGCACCCATGTGGAATTTTGGTCCACTGCAGTAGAAATTCAATGCCCATTATCATTCTAACAGTAAATGCAGGGCAAGGCTCTTCAACTCTTTGGGAGCAAGCTACTCTGACATTACAAAGAAATTAATGTGGTAAACTTTTCTCACACAAAAGAAGTTTCACATGGGCAATCACCTATCAATGCAGTTTATACCTATACCTTTGAACAGTTTTCATTTCTCTCACGAGAGATCCAACTGTTTGATAGAACAAGACTTGTACGAGAAGAAATTCATGTACTTTGGAAAAGTTTGGGGGAAGCATAACAGTAATCGATAGAAGTCCTTATGTTTTTGTTAGGATGATCTTTCAATTATTAATATTAAGGTTCTCTAAAAATAATTATACATGTATCAATAGCCGATCACATATGTACCAATAACAGATCTTTTTTTAGCTTTTTTGGTTAGTAATTAGTTCATTTGTGCCTAATATTGGGACATTTGTGAATCTTTGAGTGGGTAATGGACGGCACATTGAAATGACCACTTTTTAATCTTTCGGCATTCCCCATCTCTAAAGAAAGTTTTGTTACACCACCAAAGCTGACAAAGTTTTTTCTGATTTTGGTACTTTTTTTTAGTTTTATTTCTTATGTATGGTGTCTTCTTCTGTTTTTTTGAACTTAGACATTCATTTGTATAAAAATAATTATTTAATAGTAAAAAGATTTATTACAAGTTATAATAATGAATAATTATTGAATTATTTTGAATTTAGCTTTATAAAACTAATAAATTATGTATTAATGTGGTATCATTTTTTTAAATATAAATTTTAAATTTGAACAATATATTTATTTATATAATTTTGTATAAAAATTTCAGAATCTTTTAAAATATATCTATGAATTTCATGATAGATAGTCTATAACTACCTATTGACCTCTTTGTAATTGGCTCTAGATTATTTAGATCTCAAAACTGAAATTTCCATTTGCATACACTTCCGTTTGTTTCACAGAATTAGACTGGAATTGGCATTATCTAATTCCGGATAATGTCAATTCCATGTTTGTGTCCATCTTAAAAAATTGGAATTGGAATTTCCAATTTTGCCCCAAAATGGGAATATGCATCTTCCACCCAAATATGTGGAATTGAAATTGGCTATTCCAATTCCAATTTTTATAAAACCAAATTTAAGCTTTACACATGTGTGTATATGTATGTGTATGTGTGTATATATGTACATGCATGTGTGTGTATATATACACACATTTGTCTATTTATACCCATAGATGTGTGTATATACACACATATCTATATATACACACATGTGTATATAAATACACACATATGTATATGTGGTTATGTTTATGTGTATATATACACAAATATGTGTATATGTGTATACATGTATGTGTGTGTATATACACACATACATGTATGTATATATGTGTGCATATGTGTATATACATGTGTGTGTATATACCCACACATGTGTGTGTATGTGTGTATAAACACACATGTGTGTATGTGTGTATACACACACATGTGTATATGTGTATATGTGTATACATGTGTGTATATGTATATACACACATGTATACACATGTGTGTATGTGTGTGTGTGTGTGTGTGTATACACACACACACACACCATATTAAAAAAATTAAGAAATATACATAATTAAAATTTCTTAAGCATCTTCTCAATCATCTTCCAAATGAACCAAATAGGTCCAGCCCATATTCTAGAATTCATTTTCAGAATACCAAAATTCTAGAATTCAGTTGAATTCTAGAATTGGCTATTCCAGCATACACGAATTTCAAAAAAAACATGCATAAAGAGGTTGGTTTTCATACAAGAATTGTCATTATCCATGGTAGGTGGTTGACCCCTTTGTGATAGTTTCCAAATTAATTAAAACTCAAACTTAAAAAATTACATTCACATATACCTAAAGAGGTTGATAGTTCCATAATAAATAGTCCTAATACCATTAGTGTTGTCATTTTTCATGGTAGATGGTTTATCACTAACCTATAGATCCATTTATGACCAAACATTTTGACAAGTTTTGAATTAGTTATTATACAAACATAAATAATTTATATTTAAATGATTAAAGAGGTTGGTAGTTCAATGATAAATAGTACTAAAATCATATAACAATTGTCATTTTCCATGGTAGGTGGATTTTTCACAAAGCTATTAACCTCTTCATGATCAAATTTTTCAAGCATTCTAAACTAATTAACACTAAGCACACCCCAAAGGTGGTAAAGAAAAGTACCCTCAGCTCCGCAGATGGCTCTGAGGATGAGGAGGGAGAATGGAAAACACAGAAAAAGAAAATCAAAAATAAAAAGGCAGATGTGGGGGCGGATACACCAAGAGGAAGACCCTCAGAACGGGTAAGAAGATTGAAAGGATCCACAAGGGAGGTTGCGGCAGGAAGGCAACAAACCCTGGAATCTAGCTTCAAAAGTAAGAGATGAATTGCCTCTCTTGGAATGTGAGGGGTTTGAACAGCTCCCTTAAACAAATGGCTGTTAAACATTACATTTTTTTTATCTCAAGCTGGAGATTCTTCTCCTATAGGAAGTCAAGATGTCTGCCAGTACCTTTGCTACCCTGGCGCCGCTTCTTTGGCCAGGGGCTGCTTTCCTTTATTCTGAAGCTGCGGGTGCGTCTAGTGGTATTGTCACACTCTGGAACCCAAATAGAATAACTGGTCAGTTATTCCACCCCCTAACTTCCTTGATGTCACCTTTAGGAAGTTTGGTATCGATTGGACCACCTTTAATATTTATGCTCCAAACACCAGGCACGTGCGTGCCTCTCTATGGAATGATTTGGGCCACCGGCTTGATCAGGTTAGCTCTACTAACTTTTTGTTGGTTGGTGATTTTAACACCCCCCTTTACCCCTCTGAAAAGTGTGGTGGCCTCATAGATTACTCGGATAGTATGGGGGAGCTGGCGGATTTTATTGCTTTCACAGGTCTTCTTGATCTTACTCTAAAGGGAGACCCTTTCACTTGGTCCAACAATAGGAAAGGTTCTCACCTCATCCAGGTGAGGCTTGATCGGGTCCTAGCCACTTCCTCTTGGAACCTCTGCCTGAACTCCACCTTGTCGGCCCTCCCTAGAACTACCTCAGATCACAACCCCCTCCTTCTCTGCTGGTTTGACTCTCCTAAGGTCATCCCGATGCCCTTTAGATTCAAAATTATGTGGTGCTCTCACCCCTCCTTTAGGGAGCAGGTGAAATTTTGGTGGAAGACTAATATTAGGGGTACTGCCATGTTTAGGATCGCTCAAAAAATGGAAATTATCAGGAAGGAGGTCAAAGGGTGGAGCAAACACAACTTCGGTGATTTTCGCAAGGAGAAAAATGATCTCTCTAAAACCCTCATTTCCCTCCAGGCTCAACTTGCATCCGAAAGCTTCCCGCCTCAGATCCAGGGGGAGGAGGAGAGGACTAGACACAAGTGGCAGGAAACCTTGAAAAGAGAAGAAATTTACTGGAAGCAAAGATCCAGAATTTAGTGGCTTGCTGAAGGGGACAGGAACATGACC
>MU227397.1:1131504-1146451 GCA_018584345.1 Thuja plicata | reverse complement strand
AATACTCCCCTGACCAACCCCCAGAGAGCTACGGTAACCATCAAGAATCCCACCCCACCCCAAAGCCCCCACCATGATCCCCAGGATAAACCTATCTCCTCTGGCATGGAGGAAAAATGCAATTTCACAGGCACCCTTAACAGATAGTTTGTGATTATTGACAAGGAAATTGCAGAGATCAAAAAGAGTATGTAGGACCTGATGAACCACTACATGAGGACCAACAAATTTGCACTGAAGGTTATGCATGCCTCGGCGACGACCCTCTGTAATGTGCAGGAAAAGCTGGCGGATGGCAAATTGGAAGTGGACGAGAATAACAAGGATATGTTCCTGTTCCTCCAGGAGGAGTGGGTGAGAACCCTGTTGTCTAAACAGCTGGGAGGGAGGAATTAATGTTGCTGCCTATGGTTCGAGTTATTTTGGCTAGGCTTGTCCCTCGGTTCCCCTATTCTGTGTTTGGGGTTAATTTTAAGTTTGTTATTTTGGTTTGGTTGAGCCCTGCGAGGCTTAGTGACAATATTTTTGATGCTACTGTTGATAGCAATTACTCTGGTTTAATCATTTTGAGTAGAACTATTACTTTTGTTTTTGATAGAGGCAGAACTGGATTTGGTGTCTGTGATATCTTGCTAAACTGCTGTAAGCTTTGACTAGTTCCATTAATATGCTGTTAATGTGCTACTAGTCCTCTGTTCCACGGGCCAGCACCCTCTTGCTTCTTTTTCTATCAAAAACACTAGCCACATTATTATTGAATTTTTTATAATATTATTGTGCTATACATGCCTTAATGGGTTTTATGTCTTTTTTGAGTTTAATAGCGGTTTGCATGTCTTTTTTTCTATCAATATTTATTGAGATTCTATAGTGGAAGATTAAGAGTCACCACTCAATTAATTCTACCATAGATGGTGTTACTTTGAGAATTTGATTTTAGATCTCCTTAATGAAAAACTAAAATTTTAACCACTTGATCTCAACCCCTTAGACATGGTTTCAAAGCTTTAACAATATGAATAATTATATATCATCAACATCAACATTATATTTATATTTTAAAGAATGAAATGAAAAAAAAATCATTAAGGAGATCACATCTTCAAAAAGGATTTTTCTCCAACAAATAAGTATAAATACTTATACTAATAAGACACAATAATCATTTTCAATTCAAATATTCTAATATGAACGATATTTTTGACTTGATTGTGTGATATCATCATTATGTACTCAATAATTTTATAATTATTTACCAAGTAACAAAGAACATATTTATTAAAAAATTAATAATTTCAATAAATATCACTTCAAATAATAAGTATTCAATAACTCGCTCCTGATTATAAAAGATAAATTTTAATAAACGATTTTTCATAAACTGTCAATCTATACAAAACAATTAAAAACTAAATTAAATCCAAATAAAATGTAGCATTAATTTATTTTGATTATTTATCCTTCAAATAATACTAATAACTTGGTAATGTGAGCCTCATCCATAATGATGACACTAATAGGGCCAGCCTTAAACATCACACACTAAGGAAAAAATTAGTCTTCCAAAAGTCAATTTTGACTATTTAACACCTTTTTCCTAAGAATCCATCATTAGTATGTGATTTTTACATCTGGGGCACTAATAGATGGCTTTGAGTACTAGTTCTTGGCATCTTTGAATACATGGCTCTCTTAAAAGTTTAAATGATTGTTGATGTTACAAGTAGCATTTGATTTCTACATAAAAATGATCCAGTCTACACGTGGGATTATGATCACAGTTCTTACTGGACTAATTTTGATTATCTCAACAAATTATATGGTTTGTATGACCAAGATATTACTTTACCATTTACTAGAAGTCTTGAATAGCCTCTAATCTTTTCTTTTTTCTAGAAATAGGAAGCTTTTCAAATTCAACCCTCTTATAATCATTAATGTCATTACAATCTACAATACAAGTGATTTGGTGAAATGAGACATTGTTTTTACTATTCTTTTAGACAAGCTTAAGAATTATACATAATGCACAAGATTTGAATGGTTGGCTGCATAGTTAAATTACCACAATTCAGAAAAGTAAGTACTGTCATATCAATTTACCACACAAATCTCATAGTATAAATTATACAAAATTGTGGTTGGTAGTCTAGAACATTTTGCGGCTCTCAAATAACAGTACAACTACAAAGTCCAGTAAAATGAAGATTTAGTGGAGTAGCTGCGAAGATAAATTATTATAATACCTATTGTTTGAAAAACAAGACTTCACAAACCCACTTTATATTCATTTTTCTTTAACCAAATATCATCCTCTTTATCAAACCATCTTTGATGAGATATTTGGAAGAGAGATGAAAATTATATTCACTAAAATAACGGTTTGCCCTCTTTTGCATTGGTAGATATAACTCCTTAAAAGATTAACCAAATTCATAAAACATCATTATTTAATGTTATATAGATAATGTTTTCAACAAGAAATACACAAAATAAATAAGGAATCCATAATATATTTTCTATATTCATTTTTCATTTTATTCTACTTTTAATATCAATGAAATCTAGAAATTAAATATTAAAAATAATTATAAAAATTTACATATACAAATATATTATTTATTTTTAAAAGGTAAAATACACGAAACGTCTATATTGAAATTATAAAATAGATAAAGATTACATAAAATTTAGATAATGAATAAGACTATGAAAGATGAGGAGCGAAGCTCAACCTAATGACCATGAAACTAAGTAAATGTGGGAGCTAAGGTTGGACCACACACAAAATTGAGGGTTGCACACTTAAAAGAAATAATAGATCAATACACAAACAAAGCACACAAAATTTTCCAAACAATATGCACAATCTACCACAAATATATTATTTAAAAATTAATTGATTATGTTATTTACGCACACAGAGCTCAAGAGTAATGCGAATTTGAAACTCTGTCCAAGTCAAGAGCGTGCTAATCAGAAATCTATCTCTCTTTCTACTATGTGAGATAGCACTGTCAAATATCTTGAATATCTTGATTGTTCCCCACATTGTTGACCAGTTATAAAGAGACTTATCATTGCCTTTTTTCAAATTCAAAAAAAAAAAAAAAAAAAGATTAAGTGGGGCCCTATTTTCAGATTCAAAACTATAAATAAATAAGTAGATTAGGTGGGGTTCAAATTCAAAAATATAAATAAATAAATCGATTAGGTGGGGCCTTTTTTTCAAATTCAAAAATATAAATAAATAAATAGATTAAGTCGGCTCGTTTTTCCAAATTCAAAAATATGAATAAATTGATTGATTAGGTAGGGTCTTTTTTTCAAATTCAAGAATATAAATAAATTGATTGATTAGGTGGGGCCTTTCAAGAATACAAGTTCTCCACAAATAAGCCAACTAGACTCACCAAATCTATAAATAGATGTATAGATTAGGTGGGCTCTATTTGAATTTTGGATTAGGTGGGCCCTATTTGAATTTTGGAAGGAATCTTGATCTAAACACGTTTATTGGACCCAATAGGACCCAATAATTCTATATTACCTGAATTTTCTGACGTCGTTACCTTAAATGAATCGTGTAATGGCCATCAATTGCGGTAGTCCTGGCTAGTTTATTTCGACTGCGACTTGACTACGCGAGCGCCTTGACCGCGAAAGAGAACGCCTACACTGAGAAGACATTTATATGAGTGAGAACGCTTCCCTATTTCTTGCCTATTTATACCAACCATTTGGCAGAGTCACCTATCTCAATTTCTCTTTTGTTTTGTTAGGGAACTTGTTTTTCCTCAATGGCTGGACATTCCATTTCTGGAGTCTGTAAGAGGAATATATTTGTCCTTAACAAAGCATTCCAACAACGCTCAGAGAATTACAGACCACAACGATGGGTTTCTTGCACTCCGCAAACAACTCCTCCTGTGAGAGCGATGACTTTGATTGCTGATAACATTAAATCTTCTGTCCCTCGACGGACTGCAAATTATCATAGCGATGTGTGGAGCGATGATGTTTTACAGTCTCTCAACACACCATATCATCAAGTAAGACAGCTTTTCTTTTTCCCTTAAATCAGAATATCCAAGCCTTACTTGGCTGATCTTTTTCTGTTTGTGTTTATGTGTGGCAGGCTTCTTCGTACCAGCACTGGGCAGATAATCTGGTTGTGAAGATAAAAGAAACATTCAGAACATTTGATGATGGAGAAATCAGTCCATCAGCTTATGACACCGCCTGGGTAGCAATGGTTCCTGCCCTGGATGGATCTCACGCCCCACACTTTCCTCAGGCCATAAAATGGCTTATCAACAACCAGCTGGAAGATGGTTCATGGGGGCTTCCTTCAACGTTTCTCTTATGCGATCGTTTGCTTTGTACTCTAGCTTCTGTTGTTGCTCTTCTCAATTGGAACACAGGACACACTAACGTAGAAAAAGGTTATAATTATGTTTCAATAAAATGTTATTATGATTGTGATATTGCTATCAAGATGCAATTGTGTAGTTATTTGAGTCAAATTCATTGACTTACGTTATATGAATAGTGGTTCACAAGGATCCAGTTCTTATGACAATGGATGGAACACTTAACGCTCATGTATCTAGATGGTGCACATTGAGGTGAAGCACCAGGACTTTCTGGAAGATCACCCACCCCATAACTACTCCAGCTCGAGCGTGCTTAACTTCGGAGTTTCCTCCATGGTTAGACCCAATGAGTGCAAAGTGTTCCTTTCATTCTCATGAGAGATGAGTTCTTGTGAACCACTAGGCATGAAACATGGCTCAAAGAGTTTGACTCAAAAAACTATACAATTGAATTTTGATAGCAATATCACAATTTGACTTGCTGTAGAATATCTCCTACTTATCTATTATTATGATGTTGATGTTTTTAATATTAGAATATTTAATGTTTCCCTTCCGACCTTAAAGTAATAGTTTTTATGTTCAGGTATTCGTTTCATTGAAGACCGTCTGAAATCACTAGAAAAAGAAGAAAGCTTGTCTCCAGATTTTGAAATAATCTTTCCTGCATTGATGAAAAAGGCAGAATCTCTAGGGCTGAGTCTCCCGTATAATTATGCTTCTTTGATGAACAAGCGAGCAGCTCTTCTTACGGAGTAAGAGACTTGTCTATGCTTTCGTCTTGTATACGAGATTCTGTTTAGCGATTTCTTTGTTCTTATGATTCAATTAACTTGCAGTATCTCAAAGGAGCGAGGTATTCCTACATGCATGTTGAATGCGTTGGAGGGACTTGAGGAAATAATTGACTGGCAAGAGATAATGATGTTTCAGAGCAAAGATGGGTCTTTTCTTAGCTCTCCTGCTTCCACTGCCTGTGTACTCATAAACACCGGCGATGAGAGAAGCTTTAGCTTTTTGAATAATCTCATGGACAAATTCAGTGGGTGTGGTATGTTACATTTCATGAATATTGTGTTTCATGTACTGATGTGAGTAGATAGTTCTCTGTTAATGTAGTTGTTTTCTAAGTAGATTGTGTCATTAGTATTTCGGATTATATTCTATGATCTATTATCAGGATGCAAGAGAACTATAAGAAAAAGAAACACTGATGAAAAAATACTAACACAATCTATCTAAAAACAACTGCATTAACGTCTATAGATTATGAAAATATAATATCATTAGTTCTTTGTTGTTAAATGGTTTAGTGATTACACACATAAATTGTGAAACAGTCCCATGCTTGTATCCAATCGACTTGCTTGAACGGCTCTCTCTGGTTGACAATATCGAGCGTCTTGGAATAGGGAGACATTTCAAAGAAGAAATCAAAGTAACTCTTGATTATGTTTATGGGTAAGTATGTGCTTAACGCTAAGTGTGTGTGTGTTTGTAGTCGTATTGTTTTCATCGAAACGAACTTAAATTTCTTATGATGATAATAATGGAGCAGATATTGGAGCGAAAAGGGTATTGGGTGCGGTAGAGAGAGCCTTTTTCCGGATCTCAGTACTACAGCACTCGGACTCCGAACCCTTAGGGTCCATGGATACAATGTCTCCCCAGGTGAATTATTTTCTATCAAAAATGAAATTTATACACTTCAGTTTATCATCAGTATCAAACTGTGTTGATTTATAATAATGACATGGATAAAATTTCAGAGGTGCTAAATAATTTCAAAGATGAAGACGGGTGCTTCTTCTCTAGTTCTGGCCACAGACACATAGAGCATAGAAGTATATTGAATCTGTTTAGAGCTTCTGACCTTGCATTCCCTGGAGAAAAGATTATGGATGAAGCTAGACTGTTTGCTTCTAAGTATCTGAGAGAATCACTAAACACAAATAATACCTTCTGCAATGAGAAAATCGTTAAAGAGGTCTGCAATATTATTATCTCTAAAAGATAGCTTCTAAAATAAGTTTCTAAATTGACGTTTTCATCTAATTATCAGTGCCAACTACAATAATTATTTATCTTAGAAGTGAAGAAAAAAGAAGAAAGAGATTTTTACCCATTTGAAATTTTGTTCCTCAAATGTCTTCAGACAAAAGATGCGTTGGAGTATTCTTGGCACCTAAGTATCTCCATCTTAGAGGCAAGAAACTACATTGATGCTTACAACAATAATCATGCACAGCTTTACAAAACCCTATTCAAGTACGTTTAACAACTTTCCTCAGCAATCCCTATTCAAGTACGTTTACACACTTTCCTTGTACTTTTACAAACTTTGTCTCGTTCATCGTCTCATATCTTGGGTTTCTTTCTATTTCGACAGCATGCCGTACGTTCATAATTCTTGTTACATGGAATTAGCTAAATTATACTTCAACATTGAACAGTCTTTACATCAGGCAGAATTGAAACTTCTCTCAAGGTCGGTGATATAAAACTCTATTAAATTTTTAAATTCTTTTACTGCATGTTAATTTTTTTAATAAATTGCAACTACCTTTGTTAATTAACCTAAGTTGTAGCCACGCTTTTTATACGTTGTATGCGACAGTTGGTGGAAAACGTCGCGCATGACAGAAGTTGACTTTGCCCGACAAAGAATTGTAGAGACATATTTTTCTGTGGGCACATTTGAGGCAGAGTATTCAAAGTGTAGAATTAGCTTCACCAAAATCGGTTCCTTGGTATTGGTCATGGATGATATTTACGATACGTATGGAACAATGGAAGAGTTGATAACTTTTAGAGAAACAATAAAGAAGTAATTATTTAATTCCTAATCTGATTCTTTTCTTGAAACCAAGTTTACTAAAGCTTTTTATTACTTTTCTTGAAACCAAGTTTACTAAAGCTTTTAATTACGTTCAGATTTGATATCTCCTTAGTAGATGAGCTTCCAGAATATATGAAAATAATCTTCAAAGCATGGTATGAAGTGGTGAATGAAACAAATAAAGAGGCAACAAAGCAGCAGGGACGTGACATGCTTCATTACATAAGAAAAGATGTATGTAGTTAAAAACCCATATTTTTCAAAATTCATTTTTTAGGAGTATAGTTTTGTGTAACCACGTCATTTGATGCTTATACAGTGGGAAATGTTTGTCGATGCTCTAATGAAGGAAAGAGAGTGGTCAGAAGATGGGTACATACCAACAATGGAAGAGTACCTAAAGACACGTTGTATATCTGTGGGTCTTGTTCCCTGTGCTTTGCATCCAATCTTTCTAATGGGTGAGGTTGTAACAGATAATGATCTCCCCATCATACATGAATCTTCAAATATTTTTCAGCTTGTTGCTTTGGTATGGCGGCTAAAAAATGATACTGCAACTTCTGAGGTATTTAAACTATCAAGTGTAAAAAACACATCTCAATTATTATTTTGTGTAGGTGATTTATCTGAAATCTCACTTATAGATGGGTAGCATATTCTAAACTTTGACTTGTTTAGGTGGATCTTCTCAAGCCAACATTTGCATTTGCAATAGAAAACACCTATTAGAGTGAATTTAGATGACTAATCGTATAGCATGTCAAAGATTAAAATGTCTTATTTAAGCCAACCCTATTCAAACTATCAATGAACAATGACTAATTAAAATAAAAAAAATTGACATTTTTTCTTTTGTTGTGTAGGCTGAAGAGGCTCGAGGACAAATAAACTCATGTATCGCATGTTATATGAAGCAAAACCCAAGTTCTTCAAAAGAAGATGCTCTACAATATTTTGAAGAAATTCTTGATCACACATTAAAACAATTGAACTATGAGTATTTCAAGTTAATTGTTGAGCCCCCAAAATGTGGCAAAAGGTTTATTTTTAATATGAGGCAATGTTGTATGCTCCTCTACAAGTACAAGGATGGCTATGGAAGTTCCTCGAATGAGACTAAAGAATATATAAAGAAATCCCTCATTGACCCTGTTCACCTATGGTGACAAATATATATTATATTTCTTGCCTCTCCATCCATGGTAATTACAAGGTTGATTTAGAGGTTGTGAAAAAATAAGTCATTTGAATATTTGTCAAAATTATGAAATCTAACGATTGAACTCATCAACATTGATATCTCATTTAGCTGGTTTATGTTACCATTAACTATTGTGGTAATTGTTTGTTGCATAAAATAATGTAAGTGAATATCTGAAATTTTTAAGCATTATAGATTTGTTATAAAGAGGGGCATCTTAAAATGATAGGAAGGATAGAAATATTTGACAATGTGATTGTGAAAGAAAAAAATTTACTTTTTGATTTAAAATTGATAGACACTAACACAACGAACCATTAAGGAATACAACTATTATGAATCAATCTTGATACAATATATTCTAATCCCCTAAATTCAAGTAAAGCATTAAATTTAGTATTGTAATCACCTTTAGATTATCATGCACAAGGTGACACTTCCCATTAATCTAGAATGAATCAACAATCTAGATGTGGCTTTTGTATATCTAAATTTCCTAAAGTCAATATGTCAAAGGAACACTGGTTCTCCAAAAGAATAGATAGAATAAAAGATAATTAGAATTCAATAAATAATCCATAGTTGAATAGTAAAAGAAACATAACATGAATAATGCCAAAAAAAATAGTGGTAAACCTATCTATCTAATTGAAATCGATGAAAATTATTAAAATCAATGCTTGATAAACTTGTAAATCTCATTTGTCAAATAAATACTAATAAAATATTTAAAAAAAATTCAAGGGATAAGTATAAAAGTGTTTTGTCAATTTTTTTGTCCAACAAACACAAAATTTCATTTTGAGGGATAAGTATTTTTATCAAAAATCAAATTTTGTGATAGTTGGTGTAAACATATTAGGAACTTACACATAAAATATTAACATGTTACAAAAAAATAAAGTGTACAGTTTTTTCTAGTATTTAAATACTTCATTTAATCTAATGCTTAGATAGTAAAAAAATGCTTTTTATAGGATGTACAACATCAACCATTAGAGATTATATATTTTAGGACAAACCATGTATCTATCTAACTAGCATTATATGATATGAAAGAAAGTATTTTTAATTCATTTGTTAAAGAATTACACGATGGTAAATTATAGTTGAGATATTTCTCATTACTATTTAAAAATATATTTATTACCATCTCTAATTTCTATTTTTAAAATATCTTGTGTTTGATTACCATAAATTGAGATTTTATATTATTGTAAAATAATATTTCTATTGAGTAAAGAATCATTTCTAGAGTTTTTTGACATAATTATTTTCTAAGGAAATCAAATTTTTTTTTTATTAAATAGCTATATATGTGACTTCAAATTTATGAGTCTAATTGCTTAAAAATTAACTAATAAAGGCATGTGAATTATACTATTCATTCTTTTGACATCCATCTTGATTCCATTTTTATGTATAGTAATCTCTCAACTTTTTTTATTAAGGTAAAACAAGTTTTTAAGGCCCCCCAAAATCCTTTACAACAAAATGCTATAAACAAAAAGGAAGCAAAATAGAACTTGTATCCAACCAATAGTATCAACAAAAAATAGGGAAATGTTGGAAAGTGACAATGCAAGCAATTGTTATTTTGTCATTGCTGTCAAACCTTGACTGGTGAGACTATTGTTATCTGTTTGAGTACCATATCTATTGTTGATGGAGAAGATTTAACAAGAAGACCAAGTGAATGGTTGAGTTAAGGCAAATAAAAGGATACTTGATGAGTTAGCACTCTGGCAAAGCAATTAGTTTCTTATCTTTCAAAGATAGTTTTTCTGGTTGTTCTGTGCCAAGCAAAGTTGCTTGTGATGAGAAAATTTGCTTGTGCCGAGTAAAGTTGTTTGTGACGAGAAAAGTTATTCAATGCCAAGCACCAGTGAAATTGCCGAGTGAAAACAGTAATGTTGGCCGACTTACAGTAAATGGTTTAATGATGAGATTTGAGATCTTTGGCTGACTTAGTTAATTTTATTGGCATATATAATGTTAATTAAAGATTGATCTACATCATTTAATGTATGGGTAACCATAATTAATGCATGGTTTCAAGATTTAATTAGAGACTACTTTGGAGAAGTAAATGTAATGCAAAGATGGGATGATCTGTTGGATCTGACCTAACCTAAGATCTACGATCTTGTTTAAGCGGCAAAAGATTTATCTGACCTAAAACAGAGAGGTATATGATAACCTCAAGGGGTTATTCATTGAGTATGCTGAAATGTGCTGATGAATGAAAAGTGTGGATGTGTATGCAAGAAGTTTGCATGGTTCATTTACTATTTGGCATAATCTAGCAGAGAAGGCTGAATAGAGAAGCATAGAGTTGCATGTGTGATTGCTTGACGGATTTCCAAGCAGATCGGAAGGTCGAGATGACAATGCAGGCTATCCAGTAAGTTAACATTAGAGCTGTAATTGGATCTAAATTTGTAAATTAAGTTGTATGTATCAGATCACACTTTTGATTACTTTCTAACCAGTATATTAGTTAAATCCTTTAACAAGGTTGACCTAACAGTCATTTGTATAAATCCTCTAATAAGGTGACATTCAAGTGGAATGTTCTAAGTCCTATAACAAGGCCACTCCTGACAGGGTGATTAAATCCTTTAACCAGGTCACACCTAGCAGTGTGTTATTGTAACTTTTAACAGGGTTGGCTCCTCATAGGGCATCACTTCAGAAGAGTGAAAACTTGGTAGCATGTTACTGGTGCTTTTTCCCATATTAGGTTTCCATGTTAAATACTTGTGTCAACTTGTATGAATGCTTATGGTTTGTTTTACTATTATGTTTCTGCAAGCTAATTTCAATTGACAGCAAACTACATGATTAAAGTTGTTGACTTATGCTACTGTTGCCGAGTAGATCTAAAATATAGAAAGTTTCTATTTACTACATCTAGACCTGAGGATAACTGATTCACCCCTCCCCTCTCGGTTACTCTAAAATTCATTCTAACAATTGGTATTAGAGCTTGGTCTCCTGAAAATAGTTTGAAGGTACTTGGAGCAAAAAGATCAAGATGTATATAAGAAGGAGGTTCGTAAGCTAAACAAAGAAAACTTCCCTGCATGGCATAGTTTGATGAAACTACATTTGGCTGGTATTGGAGATGATGCTAAGAGACTTATTGAAAATGACTACGTATCTCCTACTGCTCCTCTCACAGCTACTCAACTAAAAGAAAAGCAAGAGAACAATCAAGCAATGTTGGAGATCACCTCCTCATTGACCTATTCAGAGTTTGATGATATAAAGAGCTGCACAAATGCAAAATAGATGTGGGACAAACTTGCAACTGTCTATCGTGGAGACACAAATGTGCTGAGAGCTAAATCAAAAAGTCTAAGAGGTAAGTTTGATGAAATGAAAATGCAAGAAGGTGAAAATGTCAATCAGTACTATGGTAGAGTAAAAGAAGTTGTAAATGCCATTAGAGGAGCTAATGGAACAATTGATGAGAACACCATTATGAGAAAAGTACTGAGAACTTTACTTCCTATATATGGTATTAGAGTTTCTGCAATTGAAGAATTGAGATGTACTCCTAACAATAATCCAAATCAGGAAAATCTGATAGGCAGACTCACTGCATTTGAAATGTCAAATTATGATAACTATAATCCACAAGGGATTGATTATGCTTTTAGATCACAGCTGGTTCTTAATAAATCTTAGAAATAAAAGAAACATGTGAATAGTGACAGTGACACTTCTGATCATGATCTTGAAGAACTTGAAGCACTTATGGAAAAAAGACTATCCAGAGGAAAAGGAAAATACAAAGGTAAACTTCCTATTATTTGTTTTTCATGCAGTAAAGTTGGTCATATAGCTGCTAGATGTCCTGATAAGAATGAAAAAGATGAAAGAAGGGACAACAAATACAAGGAATACAAAGACAAAAGAGATGACCGAGACTTCAGGAAATATAAGGACTACAAAGACAAAGGTAAGAAATCTTGTTATATTGCTGAAGAAACTTCTGATAATGACGCTAATAATTCTGATGACAATGATATAGAAGTTGTTTATGTTGCAATGAAAGAAGATTCTAATGATGATGATGATGAGAAAACTGCACTAATCTCTTATATGAGTAAAAATGATCGTTGGATCATTGATAGTGGTTGTTCCCATCATATTACTGGTGACAAAGATAAGTTTGAAAACCTAAACCAATGTAAAGGAGGATATGTAAAATTTGGTAATGATGCATCACGTCTTATCAAAGGTAAAGGATTGATTAACCTAACTGACAAAATCAGATGTGATGATGTGTATTGGGTTGATGATCTTAAATAAAATTTGTTGAGTGTTGCACAGCTGAACACTTATGGTTACAGAGTTGAGTTCCATCACAAAAAAGCTAAGATCTATGATTCTACTGGAGAACTTGTTGGAAGTGGTGATCAGACTAAAGCTAACTTATTTTATCTAGATTTATCTGAAGAAAAATATTTGTTTGCACAATACAATGATGTTTGGTTATGGCATAAGAGGTTGTGCCATGTGAAGTTTGATAACTTGGTAAGCATAAGCAAATTGAAAAAGGTTAGAGGGCTAGCTAAGTTAAAGCAACCTGAGAATGCTATGTGTAATCAATGTCAACTAGGAAAGATGACTAAGTCTAGTTTCAAGAGTAAAACACATATATTAGAGGAAATTCTAGAATTCATCCATACTGATCTTTGTGGTCCCATTGGAGAAAGAAGCTATTGTGGTGCTAGATAATTTATCCTATTTGTTGATGATTATTCAAGGATGATGACTGTAATGTTTCTCAAGGAAAAATCTGATGCATTCCAGTTATTTAAATGGTACTTAACTAAAGTTGAAAAGAAAACATGCAAAAATTTGAAATGCTTAAGATCTGACAAAGGTGGAGAGTTTATTTCTAATTAGTTTAACAGGTTCTACAATGACCGAGGCATAAAGAGATAGATGTCCGCACCCAGGACTCCTCCACAAAATGGTATTGCTGAATGAAGGAACGGGTCTATCATGGACTGTGCTAGAACACTAATGATGGAGAAAAATGTTGCATAGAAATATTGGAAAGAAGTTGTAAGTACTGCAATCTATACACTGAATAAAGTTCAAGTCAAGAATGGTACAAATGCTAAACCTTATGAACTTTGGTATGGTTATGCACCTAGTGCAAAGTATTTTAAAGTATTTGGAAGCAAATGTTTTATACTGAAGGACAAAAAAAATGGAAAAGTAGATACTAAAGGTGAAGAAGGCATCTTCCTTGGTTATTCAATAAAAGCAAAGCATACAAATGTCTGAACTCTAATACTAACAAAATTGTTGAAAGTGCAAATGTAAGAATTGATGAGTTTGCAGAAAGAAATGAAGCTAAAAGTACACAAGAACTTGAAAGCTACAAATCATTCATATATCTGGATGAGGAAGAGTCTAATTCACTACTTGAGACTACTGCTAAGCAACAACATGCACCCGTCGAGTCACAAAATGGAGTTGTCGAGCAACTGGAAGTGAATGCCGAGCTATCTGATGGAGATGTCGAGTCACAAAATCAACCAGAACTGAATACACACAATGAACCTAAAGCAAGGGTTGAGCCTACTCTAGCAAAGTATGTGAGAAGAAATCACAACTCTGATCAAATCATTGGATCAAAGGATTCTATTGTTATGACACGAAGTAAGTTGAAAAATGGCACATGTCTGTTATGTGAATTTGAGCCCAAAATAGTGAAAGATGCTTTAGATAATGAAGATTGGATACAAGCAATGAATGAGGAAATTGAACAAATTGAGAAGAACAAAACTTGGACAATTGTACCTAGGTTGAAGGACAAAAATGTAATTGGGACAAAGTGGGTATTCACGAATAAGTTGAATGAACATGGAGATGTGATAACAAATAAAGCTAGACTGGTATGCAAGGGTTATGCACAAGAGGAAGGAATTGACTACGGTGAAACCTTCGCCCTAGTTGCTAGATTGGAAGGTGTCAGAACCTTACTTGCATATGAAACCTATAAAGGATTCAAATTTTATCAGATGGATGTGAAATCTACATTTCTCAATGGAATCTTGGAAGAAGAAGTGTATATTGAGCAAGCTAATGGTTTTATAGACCCAAACAAAAGCAATATGGTTTGCAGATTGCACAAAGCACTATATGGATTAAAGCAAGTGCCAAGAGCATGGTATGAGAGATTGCATAATTATCTGATCAAGATTGGATTTGCAAGAACCAATGACAACAACAACAACAACCTATACTTAAAGACAAACCAAAGCAAAGGTACACTATTGGCTGAATTTTTTGTAGATGACATCATATTTAGTGGACAAGATATGTTATGTCAAAAATTTGCAACAAAGATGCAAACTGAGTTTGAGATGTCTAACGTTTGGTGAAATAAAATTCTTTGTTGGTTTACAAATTTATCAAATGAAGAATGGTATCTATATCACTCAATCTAAATATATCAAAGAGATACTGAAAACTTTTGGAATGGAAGAGTCCAAACCAGTG
>MU227397.1:1108508-1131454 GCA_018584345.1 Thuja plicata | reverse complement strand
GAAATAAAATTCTTTGTTGGTTTACAAATTTATCAAATGAAGAATGGTATCTATATCACTCAATCTAAATATATCAAAGAGATACTGAAAACTTTTGGAATGGAAGAGTCCAAACCAGTGAGTACACACATGGCTACTGGACAGAAGCTGACAAAAGATGATGACACAAAAGAAGTGAACCAAACACTCTACAGATCAATGATTGGAAAACTATAGTATGTTGTACACAGTAGACCTGATATTTCCCTAGCTGTTGGAATTGTTGCAAGATTTTTTGCTAATCCCAAGGAGACTCACATGATGGCAGTAAAAAAGATTCTGAGATATTTGAAAGGAACTGATGACTATGGTCTATACTACAAAAAGAATGACAAGTTTGAACTCAGAGTTTACACTGACTCTGATTGGGCTAAAAATGTTGATGATGGGAAAAGCACTACTAGTGGAGCATTTCTTTTAGGAAAGAGATTGATCTCATGGACAAGCAAGAAATAGAACTTCACCTCACAATCTACAGCTTAAGCCGAGTATGTGGCAACAACAGTTAATTTTCCTAACATTGTGTGGTTGAAGATACTACTGAAAGGTATGAAGGAAGAAATCACTAACCCAGTTGTCATATATTGTGATAACATGAGTGCTATTAATATTTCTAAAAATCTTGTTATGCACTCAAAGACAAAGCATATAGCTATCAAGTATCATTACTTGAGGGAACTAGTTCATAGTAAAGAAGTCAGACTTTATTATGTGAACACTAAAGAACAATTAGTAGACATATTCACAAAAGCACTACCCAAGGATGCTCATGAGTATCTACGAGGTAAATTGGGGGTGATTCCCCTGACTGAGGCTAATTAAGTGTTGTATGGGACTATTGCATCAAATATTACATTCAGAATATTTGACATATTGATGCACAGTTAGTCACACTTTAGGTTGTTGACTAAAGATGTGAAGATGAACAAGGACAAAAAAGAAAATCAGTCATAATCAAGATGACAAGATCAGCATGATACTAAAGATCTACATGATAATGATTTTGATGTCTTTGGCATTGTTGTCAAAGAGGGAGAGATTACCTATTAAGAGGAAGAGATTGCCTAGTAAGAGAGATTACCAAGAGAGAATGATTACATAGAGGCAAAAGTTACTATTGAAAACATTGAAGTGATTATCTACTCAGAGGGAGTCTACAGAAGATTAGACAAAGAAGATTACAGTATGTTTACAGACACAGAGGGAGAAATGTTTTACAGATAGGAATCAGAATGAAGCTAAAGACATTAATGAAGATTCGTTCATATCAAGGAACACAGGTCAATTTTAGTTTAGTTGGTAACTATGCTTGTTAAATCATTGTTTTAATATTTTGTGTTGTCATCAATGCCAAAGAGGGAGATTGTTGGAAAGTGACAATGCAAGCAATTATTATTTTGTTATTGTTGTCAAACCTTGACTGGTGAGACTATTGTTGATGGAGAAGATTTAACAAGAAGACCAAGTGAATGGTTGAGTTAAGGCAAATAATAGGGTACTTGATCAGTTAGCACTCTAGCAAAGCAATTAGTTGCTTATCTTTCAAAGATATTTTTTCTGGTTGTTCCGTGCCAAGAAAAGTTGCTTGTGTCGAGTAAATTTGTTTGTGATGAGCAAAGTTGTTCAATGTCGAGCACCAGTGAAATTGCCAAGCGAAAACAGTGATGTTGGCCGACTTACAGTAAATGGATTAATGATGAAATTTGAGATCTCTGGCCGACTTAGTTAATTTTATTGGGATATGTAATGTTAATTAAAGATTGATCCACGTCATTTAATGTATGGGTAACTGTAATTAATGCATGGTTTCAAGATTTAATTAGAGACTACTTTGGAGAAGTAAATGTAATGCAAAGATGGGATGATCTGTTGGATCTAACCTAACCTAAGATCTACGATCTTGTTTAAGCAACAAAATATTTATCTGACCTAAAACAGAGAGGTATATGATAACCTCAAGGGGTTATTCATTGAGTATGCTGAAATTTATTGTTGAATGAAAAGTGTGGATGTGTATGCAAGACGTTTGCATGGTTGATTTATTGTTCGGCATAATCTAGCAGAGAAGGATGAATACAAAAGCATAGAGTTGCATGTGTGATTGCTTGACAGATTTCCAAGAAGATTAGAAGGTTGAGATGACAATGCAGGCTATCCAGTAAGTTAACATCAGAGCAGTAATTGGATATGAATTTGCAAAGTAAGTTGTATGTATCAGATCACAACTGCTAATTACTTTCTAACCATTGTATCAGTAAAATCCTTTAACAAGGTTGACCTAACAGTTATTTGTATAAATCCTCTAACAAGGTGACATTCAGGTGGAATGTTCTAATTCCTCTAACAAGGCCACTCCTAACAGGGTGATTAAATCCTTTAACCAGGTCACACCTAGCAGTGTGTTATTGTAACTTTTAACAGGATTGGCTCCTCACAGGGCATCACTTCAGAAGAGTGAAAACTTGGTAGCATGTTTCTAGTGGTTTTTCCCATATTGGGTTTCCACATTAAATACTTGTGTCAACTTGTATGAATGCTTATGGTTTGTTTTACTGTTATGTTTCTACAAGCTAACTTCAATTGACAGTAAACTGCATGATTAAAGTTGTTGACTTATGCTATTGCTCCCAAGTAGATCTGAAATACAAAAAGTTTTTATTTACTATATCTAGACCTGAGGATAACTGATTCACCCCTCCCCTCTTAGTTATTCTAAAATTCATTCTAACAGGAAAGACTTGGAAACAAGATAGAGACATAGTCTTGATCCAACCTACTATAATTCCTTGAGAGTTTCAACACTTGGATCCTTTTTCTATAAACTACCATGCAGATCCATAACCTCTTATATAACTTGCAAGTGATCACCAACATAATTAGCTTGGCTCTGATTCTTGATCGAAGGCCCCTGTGTCTTAAGAAAAACCTTTTTACCTCAATCAAAAACATGTCTAGTAGCCCCCACATCACCCTAGTAGCATCATCACAGTCCCTAAAGGTCTTTCTTTTTTTCTAATTCTCATCCACCTTCAAGTCCTAGGCTTTGTCATTGATCATGAAAAGACCCTATATAGCACTATTGTGGACCGCAATCTTGCTGACACTAACCACCTTGTTTAGATTGTTATGGACCATGGTAATAGTATTTTCAACATGCCAATTATCTTGTCTTGGTTCATTTTCATATAATTCACATCACTGACCACTGTTTGAACTAAATCCAACATATTCTTTATGTCATCCTTACCAAAATTCTGCAAATCGTCCACCCCACTAAAGAGTGGTGTCATACTCTCGTTTATGCTACTAATTTTGGAAATGAACAAATTGGCCAAATTAGTCTACCCTTCATTAGAATTCTTAATGAACATCAACATATCCTCAGTGTGATTGATAACATTATCAACATTGTAGCCCTCCTAAGCACCCCAAAGTTTCATATTGCCAATCTAAAAATCATAATCTGGAATCACCTCCTCTTTGTCCACATTGAACTCTTTAATGCACTTGATCATATTTTTTGGGTTAACCTCTTTACCCACACCTTTCGCTCCCACATCCACATACCCCTGATGGATTTCTTCACTTGTTTCCCTTTCTTTCTATTATGAGGTAATGATGATTCCTACTCCAACTCCAAGCTCTAAATAGTCATAATCTGCTTCTACTTCTTCACAAATCTAGGTGTAATATAGGTGTAGACATCTTAAATTGTCCTCACTTGACTAAATAAATATTTTATTTATTATTTATTTAATTATATAATCCCACTGTTTTCCTTTGTTAATTAATTAATAATTTTTTATTTATTTTATTTTTCATTAGACATTCCACTAGTAATTAAATAAATATTTTAATTATTTAATTATCTAATTTCTGATTTTCTCTTTTCTAAATATTTTTACTTTTATTTAATTAATTCATGATCCTCTAGTTTTCTAAATTCAACCAATCATTTTCACTCACATAGATCTACTCTAAATTCACAAAATGCCTTGAATGAATGTCATTCTAAGGAATAAAATCAAATGATAGAAAAATGTGCACAAAATGGAATTCAAAGGGGAGCTCTTAAAATATTTGAAATAATGAAGCATTCTCGAATGCGTTCTAACATTGTAAGTTTTTTTTGTGTTTATGTTAGTGGATTAGGCCATGCATACTTTTATGTAGCCATGAATTTGCACCTTAGTAAACAAAATATGCTAGCAACATGTGTGTTAGTCTATTGTACTTATTTGCAAATTACTAACACACGTTAATGCAATAGACTAACACACACGTTGCTAACATATTATGTTAACAACATATTTTGTTTACTAAGATGCAAATTTGTAATTGCATAGACACAACCTACTTCGATCACATCAATTGTATTATTTATTTAGTTGACCAGTGGCTATCTACGGTCAACCTTCATGCCCGCTAGCATAGATATAGCTCGCGAACTATTTTATAAATATCTTCAAAGGAATGCTCCTTAAATAATCGAAAGACTTTAGAAAATTCTAAACAAATAAAAATGGCAGCACACTAATATTTGACAAAATACCTTAGAGGGATGTCATTGCTCGGAATATATTGATTTTTCAGATATGCACAAAATAAAATTTATTGAAAAGGGTTTAGAAAATTTCAAGCAAATGTTGTATGTAGGATGACAAGCATGAAGTGCAGAGGAATTGCATGGAACGTTCGTTAAATGGCATGTGAAAATGGAAGCTTGAGAAAGCGTATCGATATCCATCAAATCTTCAAGAATGAAATCTCTTTCTATTAACTATTGTAGCTGCGGTAGTGCTATAAGGAATGAAATGAAATGAGTGTGAAATGTGCATAAAATCGTTTGCATGAGCAATCTTTTTTTATTACTAGAGCACTCTCGAGCGCATGCTAAAATCTTTATCAACAAGTTTCTATGGTTGATCTTCATGTCCGTGGTGGCTAGCTTGAGGACACTCTAAACATTATTGTTAGAATGCTACTTAAACCTGTCATGTTTGGGTAGACATGCTTTGAAAGTCTTCAAATAAGTGATGCACTCCCAAAAATTACTTAACACTGTAAGCTTTGTTCATGTTTTAGCAAGTGGATGTGTGCCAAGTCCTTACTATGGTCAATAGAAACTACCCCACCACAAAAGGGTCTGAAATAGCTTTAAAGTTAGCTACAAGCTTCAACAAAAACCAACTAAAGATCATATTGGGCCCTTGAAAACTATTAGCAATTGACTAGACACCAAAAGAAACAAGACCTAGCTAAAATGGATTTTCCCAAACACAAAAACACCCAAGAAAAGAAAAGGAAAGGAAACCCAAAACTGACAATAACGACCATCATCACCTAGCTACAAAGGGCAAAGAAACTCAATCCAAAAAATTGGGATAAGTGTTGTCTCCAAGTTCATGGCAGGGAGAAGCAAAGAAGGTGCGTAAACATTCAAATGCCCCTTAATGTGCTGGAGCATCACCTTTCCAAGAAACAAAGCACAAACCACCACACCTCCAGTCGTGACAAGAGCATTCTTTCCATCGGAACAAGAGCCTAATGAACCTTGATAGAACTCAAGGTACATCCACAGTGTACCTGTCACGGGGCTGGAGTTTGCATGGAGCCACCCCTAGGAATTCCAAACCCCGCGCGACACTGACAAGCCTTAGTCATGACTCCCATTACAGTCAAGTCCCTTTCTTTCCATCAAACTACGCCTTACCCCCCTTTTTCAAGCACCAAACCTGACTGCCTTAACATACACCCCACGGAATGGTAGTGCATGCCGAATCGCCTTGGCTCTAGCCTTCCTTTGTATGCACCCCGCATACATCCTTGAGTCGTCTTAGCTCTGCCCTTGTCCAACTATGTTGAACCCCAGCTCGTTCACCAATAAACCTCACCACCTTGTGATAAGGCGAGGCTACTCTGATTCACCTCTTTATATTTGTAGATACCTCATTCTTACTGAAAGACA
The DNA here is from genome assembly GCA_018584345.1 of Thuja plicata. NCBI lineage: Eukaryota > Viridiplantae > Streptophyta > Pinopsida > Cupressales > Cupressaceae > Thuja > Thuja plicata. Next base: position 1,125,447 of record MU227397.1, on the reverse strand, counting down.
TGAGGGAGGGACTACTCTGCTTCGTCCCTCCTGAGGGGGTCGGCCACTCTAGCCTTCCTTGTGCACAAAGGCACTTACCCTCTGCTGTTACTCCTCGGATCCGTGCCATACGAAATCCTACGCCACAACCGTGTGCCCAGCTTCCAAGCGACACAACCCCAAGATTGCACCCCAAATTCATCCTCGATGGGTTCCCACACTGTGACCATGCGTGCCTTGCACTCCACATAGCCCCATCCGTTTGGTGAATTGCCAGTCCCTTACATACTCCCCCACTTTAAAATAGGCGACGCCCTCATTGCCGAAACTACCAACACAAGGCCCGCGCTTCGCTACCTTAGCACCTATCAGCAAGATCTACATATGCCTCTTCGACTGCTCTCCAAACTTTGGATGATATTGCACAACCTTGGAACACTTCCACACCTTTGCACTATTTCTGTCACCGTAACATACTTGATGCTGCCAACATACTGAATGCTGACCCCGGCATGAATCCAGTCCATGACTAACTTTGACTGAGTTGTCCAATCGAATTGAACTCTGAGAACCGTATATCAAATACTTATGTCTCCCACTCAGCCTACTACCACACCTGAATTTTTTCTTCCACCTTCCACTGTCCCAAAACCATTCTAGACATCCACTAAAAGACACGGCTCTGCAATCCACTTGCGGCACCCCTTTGCTTTTCCCAAAGTTACACATATCCTACCCTTGGTTTCCTCAACTTCTGTCGTGTCACTCTGCTTGCATGTTGACTGGCCCTCATGGCATGCCTTGCACCCATACTCCCAAATCAAACAACCCAACACAGAATGCACACAAACATCCATCTAAGACCACATTTGTAGAACCTTGCTCCATCCTTAGTACTTACGCCAACCTTCCTCAGATCATGCACCGAACACAATCCTACACCAAACTGTACCGAACAGCTCCCAAACATTGCACCTCGGAATGGGACTGTACCATTCCTACACCCCACTGCTTTACTTTGTGCAACCCACACCATGCCAGAATTTCTAGACTTTTCCCGGCCTACCCGGGTTTAAAATGGTCTTACATGTCCCTTCAACAATGCCAGCTCTGATACCAACTGTCACGGGGCTGGAGTTCACATGGAGCCACCCCTAGGAATTCCAAACCCTGCACGACACTAACAAGCCTTAGTCGCGACTCCCATTGCGGTCAAGTCCCTTTCTTTCCGTCAGACTATGCCTTACCCCCGTTTGTCAAGCACCAAACCTGACTGCCTTAACATACACCCCACGGGATGGTAGTGCATGCTGAACCACCTTGGCTCTAGCCTTCCTTTGTATGCGTCACGCATACATCCTCGAGCCGTCTTAGCTCTGCCCTTGTCCAACTGTGTTGAACCCTAGCTCGTTCACCAATAAACCTCACCACCTTGTGATAAGGTGAGGCTACTCTGATTCACCTCTTTATATTCGTAGATACCTCATTCTTAGTGAAAGACATGAGGGAGGGACTACTCTTCTTTGTCCCTCTTGAGGGGGTCGGCCACTCTAGCCTTCCTTGTGCACAAAGGCAGTTACCCTTCGTTGTTACTCCTTAGATCCGCGCCATATGGAATCCTATGCCACAACCGTGTGCCCAGCTTCCAAGTGACACAGCCCCAAGATTGCACCCCAAATCTGTCCTCAATGGGTTCCCACACTACGACCATGCGTGCCTTGCATTCCACATAGCCCCATCTGTTTGGTGAATCGCCAGCCCCTTACAGTACCAATGCTAAAAACCCAAGAAGCCTTAGCATACTGAGGGTCTAGTCATCCGTAGGCTAAAGGCTTCTGTTAGCAACATTATGTTGTTTAAAAAGATTGTAACTACCCATCATCATAGTAGCAACAAGCCCCAAAGAAAATAATTGGCCTATATATATATTTCTCCTTCATAGTATTCGGTTGAATCTACAACGCCTATGGAAGATATCCTCAATGATGTATTTATTAGTCATGGGACTTCTCATATCAAACATCTGCCAGACAGAGCTATTTATAAAGAGCTTGATGTAGATCGAAGTTCTAAAACATTTCAAGATTCCTCATAGCGGAATAACCTGATGTCGACAAAATAAACAAGAACAAATAGTAATATATATATTTCGTATATTAATATATTTTATAGTTTCTATTTACATATTAGTGTTTACAAAGGAATTATTAATATTAATATTAATAATAAATTAATTATAAATGTATTATATATATATATATATATATATATATATATATATATATATATATATATATAACACAAAGAGATGTGTGTGTGTGTGTGTGGACAAGTTCCCAAAATGAATCCAATTTTTTTTTATTAAACTCCTCAACCTGAACACAATCTTGAACTGGGATTGGCAACTTAGCACAATAGTTTTAATTTTTGGAGTATAACATCACTGAGAGTAGGGGGTGGGGGGGTGAATGGGTGATATGAAACAATGTATCAAATTTTAAAGTAAATTTATACAATAACTAAAGTATATTTTATCTTTTTGTAGTCACTACAACCTTCTACCATGAACATCATTGAACAGACATGAAACTTTGTGATGTATGATACAAACTTGTTAGCTACTATAGCCTCAATTGGGTATTTCTAATCAATATATTTGATTGTGCACAACTGACATAAATATATTTCATCAGGGACCAAAATCCCTCTCTATCTACATAACCTAATATCATTAACTAAAAGTATATATAAGATATCATAAACTGACTCAAAACTGATCATAGGAACTGAATACAACTATTTGTGAATGTCCCATAACATATAGACATGTTTCCATGTTATGTCTTTCATTGTGAATGTATATAAGGACCCTAAAGGCATAGAAAATGATGTCATGCCCCAAAATTTGGGCATTTAAACCTTAGCTTATTGATCATATATTTCTCTTTAATCGGGTTATATTAACTATAGGAAAAGTAGAGATACTATCTTTCTAAACCTTCGCAAAGTTTACAAATCTAAATTAGTTGAAATTTTTTCATATATATTTTAACAACAACTTTTAAAGTTATAAACCTTAAGATTTAAATCCCTCAATATCCTTAGTGTAAACGTCAATAATTAATTAAAATTCTAAAGAGACTAATATGAACCCTACACAAACACCTATCTCTAGTTGTCTATTACTGAGGTACACAAATACAAGTTTTAGAACCTTGAATAGGTTCGTGTGAACATATGTTATATTGATTACGTCTTGCAAAGGATAACTCAAAGAAATTTAATATACAATTTATAGATTTAAGTCAAATATTTAACGCCTTAATTTCACTATATCAATTTATCAAAACGACCCTTAATAATTGTATTAAATCATATTTATTGATAAACATTAATCTTAAATCTTAACATACTAAAATAATAGAGTTCGTTATGTTCTAGTTTAACTATAATTTAGTATCATAATTACTTCCCTTAATCAACTATACCCTCAAAATTATACCCCTTGTAATAATTTTAATAAGCTCCTATCTAGCATTCATTTATAAATGAATTAATAATATTCAAATTTAATCATTCAATTCATTCCAATAATTTAACTTTAATAACATTCTAAAGCTAAATCCCTTTTTCATTTCTTTATAATTATCAAATATCCTAGAGATAACGTACTAACCAAATAAATCAAACAATTAAGCTTTTCATGATAAATCTGTTTATTAAACTTAAATTCTTTTTAAAGTAAATTAAACAAACCAAATCTCCTCATAATACTAATTCTAAAATATTATAAATCTGATTAAATGTTAATCTTAATAAAGTACATATTATTACTAACTTAGTAGCAAGTTAAAATTTTATTAAAATCTTCAACTCATAAGTCAAATATTTAGTTATAGAGTTGAACGCAATAGTTTTCTACATTATAAAGTTTTTAAATTCAATACATATTTTCTAAATCAATTTAGCTCCAATTTGATTTCAACCATATTCTATACAAATTTATTATTTACTAGAAGCCTCTTAAATATTCTTATCAAAAGACAAATAAAGCCACTATGAAAACTAACCTAATAAATTTGACATCCATTCAGAATCAAATCACAAAAAGAAATTAAATCTATCCTAAGGAAAAAACTTATAAATAAGAATTTTCCCCTTTACTAATTTTAAAATTCCCACCTTCATATTATAATGTTTTTAATGGTAGAGGGCTAGGGTTGAAACCCTAGCCATGCCCATGATGAAGCAGCAGAAAAATGGGGAGGCGGTGCTATGTATGCTTCTGGTAGCAAAGCCGGGGTTTTAAGGCAGGCGGAGCTGATATAGGCAGGGCAGAGGCCACAGTGGCTACGCGCTACCACACCGACAATAGATAGACACACAAAGGGAGACAGTTGGAGTGGCAGCTCCGCTGATCGAAGTAGGGAGTGGGAAGTGGTGGATAAAATGGGGGGTGGGGAGTTCACCGAGGGAGACATTTCATGGGAGGAAGCGAGTGGACGAAGCAGGGGAGCAGAAGAGTTAGCAAGCTGGGTGGTGTGGAGTGGGCGGAGCAGCACGGCTTAGCAGTGGTGTTGGGTGCGAGTGGTGTCGACCCACTGTGTTTACATAATGCAGCCAACACAGTGTGCTATAACTGTGTTGGGTTCAATTATGTGCTCTGTAATATGTAGTGTTGCTTCTAATTAATCTAATGTGTGTATCATTCAGAGGTGTGATTATGATTTACAAAGTTGTTAGATCCTATAAAAAAATATTTTATACAACATGTTTGGTAGCAGTTTACCTCTCACTAGCATATAAATTGATGATCTCCCCTCAACCATATGTACTGAATCATCTTCTACAGAACAAAATCAGGACATCTATGTATCATATTTAGAATTCATTCTCCCATATCATAATTTTCAAAAGTATACTACTATTTTTTTTTCTCCACCTAAATATTTTAACATAAGTTTCTCAGTGTTAATCTTGACTATAACCAGCTTCAAATGAAATTTCTCCAGTGAATTTTACTAAATGGATTGTCATTTTTATTATTGGTCGGTGGCTTTTATTCTAGCGAGTTAATTATTTTAGGCTAGATTAGAATCTTCTTATTGATATACTAGGATTTTTGAGTATGCAATATTCTTTCTAATATGAAAATGAAATACTATTTGAACAAGTATTCCCTAGAATCACTTAGTTTAGATTTACACCTTTAAGAGTAATAACTTATTATTTAATATCAACACTAGAAAATATATTGCAACTTTGACCTTTCTTTCCAAAATGAAACTTCAAGAACATAATCATGCTTAATTCATTAAGACAACATGATTTGCAGAAATAGGAAATTCCTTTATTGATTTTACCTTAAAGAAACATTACATCAATGCTTTTATAATATACCTGTATTTCAAACTACAAGATTACAATTACCATTCTTCTTTTAAAATTATAAGGGAAATCTTGATTTTCACTTAATACTACAAGTTTAAAATTTCAATATAGGTCTTAAATACAATCATTAGGTGGGTAAATAACAAGGTCAACAGGTAGTGGTTTCCAACATGATCTCCATCATAAATCTAAGCATAGGATTAACACTTACATACATAGACTAAGCATAGTGAACTCAAGGCCCTAATGTGGAACATGGCTCTGATACCAAGTGTCATGCCCCAAAATTTGGGCATTTAAACCTTAGCTTATTTATCATATATTTCTCTTTAATCATGTTATATTAACGATAGGAGATGTAGACATACTATCTTTCTAAACCTTCACAAAGTGTACAAATTTAAATCAGTTGAAAGTTTGTCATATATATATTAACAACAACATTTAAAGTTATAAAACTTAAGATTTCAATCCCTCTTTAAGCCTGCTAAGCAACATCATTCTAACTGAAAAATAATTTAACCAACAATATTACTTAACAACACATATTAAAATTTATCTCCTTTGTATTCACATAAATACTTCTCTAAAACATAATTGCTTTTCAAATTACAAAACAAATAGGATTACTTTTACAAAATGCCCTCTTACTCAAAACAACTTTACAAGACTTCATAATAAATATTTTTGGCTTAAAATTAAACCCATCTATAAGGGTAGACCACAAGACCACCAGCTGTGGTTTCCCATTTAGTATGTCAACACAAGTCTTCCAAAAGATTCATACTGAACCTGCATAGAAATCTTTGGTTGACCATGGAGGCTCACCTCCCAACCTAGGCCTTTGCAAGGCCACCCTTGAGCTAGGGGATCCAAAAATGAACCGGGATACATACACACATAGGAACCATAAATCTGAAAAATAAGAACACAAGAAAATACCCAATACCGAAGGATATACGTAGGTCTCCAAAAGACCTGAAACAAAAGGGTGAAAGAGAACTACAACATGAGGAGAAAGCCAATAATACAAGATACATACACTAGGAATAGGCCATGTTAGAGTAGTCATATTATAGCTAATAATTAATTTATTTAATTATTAGTCTATTATACTCTATGCTTAAGTTAAACTTAGGCAGCTTATTTTTCTTTAGGGTTTCGGTATCCTTTTATAAGGATTCACCACTTTGCATTTCATTAAGGAGATTGTATTGTATTCATTTTTGTTCATAATAGAAATTCATTCTTTGAACATGGATATCATGTCTCTGGCTTTTTGGTTGCCATAGTTTCTTTCTGTCTTCTGTCGTTGCTTCTTCAATGTGACAGGTTTGCATGCAGGTGTTCTTGGGAGAATAGGGCATTTCCTATTTCTAACATGGTATCAGAGCCATCATGTAGCTGGTTGTTTGTGTTTTGTTGAAGCAATCTCTTCGCAGTATGAGGGTTAGAAGCTTTCAGTTTTTTTGGTTAGATATTACTTCCTTGGTTCGATTGATTAGCTCTTTAGACTTTGTCTTCTCTACCTGGTCATGCACTTCAGTGGGGGTTCCAATAGTTACTTCTAATAGTGTTTGCAGCTTCATGCTTCGGAGATGCTTCTTGCTCTTTCTTGTTCCTTTCTTTGGGACTTTCCCTAGATTGGAGGCTTAGTTTCCTTCATCTAGTTTATTTCTTGTTCTTAGGAGAATAGGGCATTTCCTATTTCTAACATGGTATCAGAGCCATCTTGTAGCTGGTTGTTCATATTTTGTTGAAGCAAGCTCTTTGCAATACGAGGTTTGAAGCTTTTAGTTATTTTAGTATTTTTTATTGGTTCTGGGGGGTCTCTATTTTTTGGAGCACTTTGGACCAAAACTGACCTCACGGTTGCGTCTGAAAGGCCTAAAAACCCCAGAAATCCATATAAAATACATTTGATTTGGACACCAGAGCATCTAAGAGAATTTTTTTGGCCCTCTAGGGCCGTACGAGCATGATTTTCAAGAAAAATTCAAAAAAAAATATTTTTAATTGTTTTTTATAATGCAGTCGGTGCATTTCTTAAACCTGCCACCGCCACACCACCGCGGCCCGGCCTCCACCGGTAGCTCCTCCGACACCCCGGCCCGCTCCGCGGCCCCTGCCACTCCACCGCCCCACAGGCCTGCTCAGCGACCCTGCCACCCCACCGGCCCGCTCAGCGACCCCGCCGCTCCGCCCGATGTGCCTCCCTACTATGCAGCTCCGCTCGCTAGCCGCGCCGCCGCTTGGGCCGCCCGGCAGGTGTTTAGCCCCACGGGCTTATTTATGCCCAGTGGTCAGTCATGTGGTGACCAGGGGCCCCGCGGGATCCTCTATGCCCGGCGACAGTCATATGGCACCCAGGGGCTTGGAATATTTAGCCCCAGGGGCTTAAATTTTATTTTTGGTGGCTTTTTTACCCTCCTAGACTGTTTTCACTCTATCTGGAGCATACGGGGGTCTTTTTCTGACTTCCATATACTGTCAAAAATCTCTTTCCAAGATCTTTCCAATGATGGAGGTTGGGTTTATGGGTTCTTCCATTTTGACAGAGTTTTTTTGTCAAAGTCTGATGTTTATTTTTGTCTTTCGAGAGCCATATCTTGCTCATCTAGACTCCATTTTTGGCAAACCATATATCATCGGAAAGATGGTTCAGTGAACTATTCAGTTGCAAGGGTCTTTTTTCTAGATTTTTCTCTAGGTTCTCTCTCCTCTAAGATTTGTTTTTTTGCACTCTGGCAGATTACTTGGGTTCTATAGGTCTTGGGATCTCTTTTTCTGATCTACTGGCTCACTCTTCTATCTGACTTCTGAGCTTGTATGCTTCTCCACTGTAGCATTGTCTTTTCTATAAATGCACTGTGATAAAGTGCCTACTTCTGCATATCTGGGATTTTGAACAACTTATGTGTTTTTTGTACTTGCACTCCGTTATAAAGTGTCATGGGGGGTTATGATGTTATGCCATTTTGTGCTCATCCACCTTTGTCAAGTGAGCATACCTTCCATGACATTAGCCTATGTTGTGTGTCAGTGACACCGCCCTTTATCCTATGCTTGTTCTTCTGTTGCACTTTTGGTGTTCCTAATTCTACTTTCTGCAGATGTTTCTTGCATTGCATTTCAATATTCCTATCACCTCTCCCTGTTCAACATTATGGGGGGGTTCACCTATTGGTTCTATTGCTTCCTTGGTTCGATTGATTAGCTCTTCAGACTTTGTCTTCTCTACCTGGTCATGCACTTTAGTGGGGGTTCCAGCAGTTACTTCTGATAATGTTTGTAGCTTCATGCTTCAGAGATGCTTATTGCTCTTTCTTGTTCCTTTCTTTGGGACTTTCCCTAGATTGGAGGCTTAGTTTCCTTCATCTAGTTTATTTCTTGTTTAATAGGCCACACATGGACTCAACATTCCTACTTGTGCCATATCTTTAATCTTGTTCCATGGCCACACAGACTCATGAACAAAGTTCTACCCTTCTCCTCCATGCCCTATGATAGAAACTAGAGTAAATTTACCTTTCTTTCACAAAACTAGTCATGGCTTCAAGCCTTCCAATTTTTCTTATGAATCCCACATTCCATCGGGAATTCTTGGCATCATGAGCATCCATATACCCATGTACAACCCTCCACATATGGGAGACTCTACACTACTTGGGTAGATCACTAACTTTCACCCCATCAAGGTTACCCAACCCTCCCAAGGGTAAATATTTCTTGAAGAACCCCATATACAAGAAATTACAAAATAAAATACAAGACTCAACACATAAACTCCATAAAAACCCATGAAGCTAAAAACAATAACATAAACTTTATTCATGGATTTCTCAAGCCATGTACAAATGAAAAAAGAACTACTAGATAAACTATGCTAATTAGGAAACTCACCTCAAATCCAAGCTATGGTAAATGCAAGGTGGTTTGTGAAGAGCTTCTCCTTCTCATCCTTCTTCCTCTCAAGACTTACTCCTACAAATGAATCTATCTCTAAAATTAGAGAGTGGGTGTGTACCCAAACTCCATCTAAACCATTCCTTATATAGGCCTTCTTTCTAAAAATATTAGGAGTCATAAATGGAGGGGAAATCCTAATCCATCTACTCTCCCCACTTGCCTTCTTTATAAATGGAGTTAAATGCATGCAAGGAAAGAAGAGATGACTTAACTAATGAAATGTAACTGATTGAATGTTTGAAGATGTTAATTTGATCACCAAAATGAAGAAAGATAATGCAAGACATTAAATCAGTTAATGGATTGTATTGTCATTGATGTCAACTTGATATAATCTAATCGGTTATAATCAAAGTGTCAAAGACTTCAGAGAATCAGAGAGATAAATATTATGTTTTTCAGTAATGTATAAAAGACAAGCATTCACTATGTGACTTCAAACATCGACGGCTAGTGGAACCCGAAGGACCGAGATAACCGAACGTTAATTCAAAGTAATGCCTGAGAAAGAATATCGACGAGAATTACTGATGAAAAGAATCACTAGTATACCCAATGGCCAGAATCACATTGTAACCCGATGGACAGAAAAACCCAACGGAGAAGCCTGAGGAGAACTTGAGTGTTGACCGAAGCTATCAAAGAGTTAAAACACCTAAGTTAACTGGAGTTCAAAAATGACAAAATATCTAGTTGGAAGAGCTAAATATAGACTTAACTGGTAGTTATGATTGTTTTCATTGTCAAGATAAAACTAGAGATAAGTAAATGATTTAAATTTGTTTTGTCCAGTTGGTAGGAAGATCTCTGCGAGATAAAACAAGATATTTTCTTTAAATTACATTGGGTAAGATTTCATATCATGCCAAGATCAAGAAAATAAAGAACATAGAAATAGTGATATCATGTCTATAAAGAGTTAAACTTGATTCATTATGAATTAAGGGGAGTGAATGAAAAAGAGGATGCTAGAGAGAAATTGATGAAAAACAACTTCATACAGTCCTAATCAATCAAGCTGAGGAAAGAGCTAAATATTTCTACAGACACTAAGCAACAGAGCATAAAATCACCAGGCAGAAAAATGTGGAGAAAAGGTATTGAAAAGATATATTGATCAGATTCATTTAATGAGCTTGCAATAGATCTGAAAATATGCAAGTATAAGTTGTATATGTGTACAGATCATATTGTTTCAGTTTAACCATTGATTCAAAAAGTCTCTCAATTGAGCATGATTTAAGGACCATTTCTATATTGAGATACATCCCAAGGAGTATCAAAAAGTTTGATCATGAAGATATCATGAGATGCCAGATACCATTTGACAAACCAGAAGAGTTTGGACAAGGAAGGTAGCATAAAAATACCCAATATCAAGTGACAAACTAATCTTTTAAATCCTCTAACAAGGTCACATCTAACAGTGTATTTTTAACCTTTAACATGGTTGGATCTTCACTGATCTCACTTTAGAAGAGTGAAAATTTTGGGTTATTAGTCCCAAGTGGTTTTTTCCCTTAACAGGGTTTCCACATTAAAAATCTACGTGTCAATGTGTTTATGAGTTATTACTTTAGTGTTTTGCATTACACATAGATAATCTATATTGATCAGTATACTCTAAGTAATTTACTATTTTTTGGTAAATTGAAAGACTGCCATTCGGTAAACATAAAGAATAAGGCTTAACAAAGTACTCCGAGTAGTATTAATTTGATAAGTATATTTGAAGGCTTTCATCTTATAGGACTAAAGATAACTAGAGGCTTAATATTGTGGTACTAAGTTTTTGTGTTGATTAATTGGAATATTTTTTAAGTCACTGATTCACCCCCACCCCCACCTCTTAGTTATTACTAACAATTGGTATCAGAGCTTGTGTGCTTAGAAAGGGAGTTTAACAGCTGAAGTAAAAGATCACAAGATGAATAGACGAGATGTGCCCAAGTTGAATAAAGACAAATTTGCATCATGAAAAAGAAGAATAAGACTCCACCTATCAGGTATTGGTAATGATGTTACTCAACACCTAGATACTGAATATCTATTTTCTACAGGACCTCACACTCTTGAGAAATTAAGAGAAAAGCATGAGCATAATTGCATGATGATAGAACTTGCCTCATCACTCTCTGATGTTGAGTTTGAAGATTTCAAAACCTGCACCTCCGTAAAGAAAATGTGTGATAAGTTGAATTTGGTACATGGAGGAGATGCTAATGTACTAAGAGCCAAGGCTAAAATCCTAAGAGGGAGGTTTGATGACCTAATAATGAAAGAAGGAGAAAATATCACTTAGTATAGCTACAAAATCAAAGAGACCTAGTCAGTGCTATATGAGGATTTGGAGGTTTACTTGAAGAGGAGACAGTGGTAAGTAAAATCTTAAGAACCTTACTGCCATTATATGCTATTATAGTTTATGCTATTCAAGAAATGAGAGTAGTTACAAACAATACAATTACTCTAGATAGTCTGATTGGTAGACTGATTTCATTTGAGATGAATAACTTTGATAATAGTGTCTTACCATCTATAGAATCTGCATTCAAATCTTCCTTAAAGATAAGTAATTCAAGTCATAGACATGTTATTAGAAATGATAGTGAAATTGATAATGAGGATCAAGGAATTGATGAGATTGAAGCACTAATGGCAAGAAGATTTCAAAGAGGCAAAGGTAGATACAAAGGTAAATTATCACTTGTATATTTCAATTTTAAAGAGGTTGGACACTTTGCTACAAGATTCCCAAATAGAAGAAAAGATGATAGAAGTAATGATAGATCATATGAGAAGAAGTTTGATAGAGGTGATAATAGAGATTACCAAAGCAATAGACAATCTGAAAAAAGAGATACCTGAGACTACAAGGACAAAGGGAAGAAAGATTTTTACCTAGCTGAGAACAGAGCTGATGACACTGACACCAAATCAGAAGAAGACATTGAGATGGTATTTGTATCCATGAAGGATGATTCAGATAAAAGGTATGTACAAACTACACTCATATCTAAAGTTAGTAAGAATTATGTTTGGATCATAGATAGTGGCTGCACTCACCATATGATCGATGATAAACAAAATTTTGAGACTTTTGAATACTATAATGGTGGTTTGATAAGAATGGGAAATGATACAGCTTGTCCAGTTGAAGGTAAAAGAACTATAATGTTGAATAACTTGATCAAATGTGAAAATGCCTACTGGGTAAAAGGACCGAATTATAATTTGTTAAGTATTTCATAGTTGAATAATACAAGTCACCGAGTGACATTTCAAAATAAGAAGGCAAAGAACTTCAATGAATCAGGAAGGTTGATCAAATCTGGTGAGCAGATAAAATGTAACATTTTCTATCTTGATGACATTAACACCACTTGTTTAATGGCTAGAAACAAAGACATATGGTTGTGGCACAAAAGATTGTGTCATGTGAATTTTGACAATATGATAAAGATAAGCAACAAAATGAATGTCAGAGGCTTACCAAGCATGACTAAGCCCGATCATATCATGTGCAAGAATTGTTAAAAAGGTAAGATAACAAAGTCTAGTTTCAAGAGTAAAACCCATACATCTAATGAAATTCTAGAATTAGTCCATATTGATCTATGTGGACCCATGAGGACAAAGAGTTACTATGGAGATAGGTATTTTATTCTCTTTGTTGATGATTATTCTAGAATCAGAAGCATTCAAGATGTTTAAATGGTATAAGGCTATGGTAGAGAAACAAAGTGAAAAGAAATTGAAATGTTTAAGGTAAGATAGAGGAGGGGACTTTACTTCAGATGAATTCACTAACTATTGCAATGAGCATGGAATTAAAAGACAGACCTTTCTGCAATGAGAACACCACAACAAAATAGAATTGCTAAAAGGAGAAACAAGTCAATTATTGACTGTACAAGAACATTGATGATTGAGAAGAGAATTACGCAAAATTTTTGGAGGGAAGCTGTCAGTACTGATGTCTACACATTAAACAAAGTATGATTGAAGAAGGAAATAAAGAAGACACCTTATGAGCTTTGGTATGGTCATACACCCAATGCAAGTTACTTCAAAATCGTTGGCAATCAATGTGATATTTTGAAGGATGATAGAAATGGAAAACTTGAATCCAAAAGTGAAGAAGGTATCTTTCTAGGGTATTCAACTAAAATCAAGGCTTATAAATGTCTTAACAATTCATCTAACAAGATCATTGAAAGTGCAAATGTGAAAATAGATGAATTTGTAGAAAAGAATGATAAGGAAAGAAAAAGAGAACTAGAGGACTACAACAGGTTTGTTTATGCAGAACCTGACACTCTACCCGAGCAATAGTGTATCGCTCTTGAGCAACAGAACATTGCACCCAATCATCACGCTGCAATTACCAAAAAATCAAAAAAATACTCAAGATGATGTTCCGAGTGATGGAGATCAGAACAAAGGTCAAGAAGATGATCAGAATGATGAACACAGAGCTAAACTGAAACTTGCCAAGTATGTCAGAAGACATCATCCACAAAATCAAATCATAGGAGACAAGAAGGTTGGAATGAGAATAAGAAGTAAGTCACTAAATACTAGATGTTTACTTTGTGATTTTGAGCCTAAATCTGTTAACACTGCACCTGAGAATGAAGAATGGGTCAGTGCCATGAATGAAGAAATAGAATAGATTGAGAAGAATAGTACATGGACACTAGTACCAAGACCAGATGACAATAATGTCATTAGTACCAAATGGATATTCAGAAACAAGCTGAATGAGAATGGAGAGGTCACAATAAACAAAGAAAGGTTAGTATGCAAGGGATATGCACAATAAGAGGGTATTGATTATGGAGAAACCTTTACATGCATTGCTAGACTAGGAGTTAGAATCTTACTTGCTTATGCTACATTCAAAGGATTCAAGGTATATCAGATGGATGTCAAATCTGCATTCCTAAATCGAATACTAGAAGAAGAAGTGTATATTGAACAACCAGAAGGGTTTGTTGATCTAGACAAGAGAAACATGGTATGTAGACTACATAAAGCCTTGTATGGATTGAAACAAGAAAATAGAGCCTAGTATGAAAGACTTCACTCCTATCTCATTAGCATTAAATTTGTAAGAACAAGTGAAAATAGCAATTTGTACTTAAAAGAAGATACCGATGGTAATATTCTGATTGCTGAATTTTTTGTTGATGATATCATTTTTGGGGGAAATGAAATGTTATGCAAATCCTTTGCTAATGAAATGAGAAAAGAATTTACAATGTCTATGTTTGGGGAGATCAAATTTTTCCTTGGTCTACAAATTCTTCAACAAAATGCAGACACATATATCACTCAGTCCAAATACATCAAGGAAGTGCTAAAGATATTCAAGATGGAAGATTCCAAACCAGTTGGAACACCTATGGCTACCAGATGTAAGCTAACAAAAGAAGACAAATCAAATGAATTAAATCAAACATTATGTAGATCAATGATTGGAAAACTAATGTATGTTGTTCATACCAGACCAGATATAGCACATGCAGTTAGAATAGTTGCAAGATTCTCTGCTAATCCCAAAGAATCACATATGACTATTTTCAAGAGAATTATGAGATATATGAAAAACACCAAGGAATATGGCTTATGGTATAAAAGAGAAGAAAAATTTGAGCTACAAGTCTATACAGACGTTGATTAGGCTGGAAACATTAATGATTGAAAGAGCACAACCGGAGGAAAATTTGTTAAAATAATAACAGAAATATAGAGAGAAAAAGGAAATGTTTAATTCAATGAGCAGGAGATAGGAGATTTACCATGAATTAGCACAAAATGAGGAGCATTGACCAAAGAAAAAATAACAAGGAGACAAGACTTTGGAAGGGGGAAAAGCATGAAAAAAACCCCGTGAATAAGTATGAATGGGAAAATTGCAGAGAGAGAGAGAGAGCCAAGCTCATACAAATGAGTCACTTGAAGTGACGAAGTGCTACAACTAGTGCTTGAACTAAAGAAATGAGAAGAAAACATCTCTTAAGTAGAGATGGAAGAAGGAGTTGAAGTGTAACCCCCATGTGCATGTAAGCCACATTCATAAAGTGTGTGCCACTTGTGATATTTCCTCTTAGGGATGAATCTAAGGGATACCTTGGTTTATCCCAATTAAATAATACAACCAAGGGATTAAAAATTACATAAAATGAAACACCTACTTACATAATGCAAGTAAAGATTAAATTCTAACACCCCCCTTTAATCTTTACTTGGGGTATTACAAAAATCTACAACTTGATTTTCTCGTAGAAGAGGAGGTAAATGTGCTTGTCTTCACTTTGTGTTAATATGAGGTGATGGTGAATAGATATATGTTTCAATCTTGAAATAGGAGTCCTTTGAGTGTTGTAATACATAGGTTTGGGTGTTTGAGGAGATAGGCCCAAATGTTCAAGTACCTGTTGAGATAGATCATAGTTTCTTCTCCAAAAAATATCACCTAAAAAAAGATAATAACCACAAGTGGATCTCCCATAATTGGGATCTCCCTTTAGATATGAGTCAGTAAAATTTGATAATGAGAAACATTAAATACATCATTCATTTCATAAAGATATTTTGTAAACCAAATGAAATCATCACTAGATGCAGAATCAAAAGTAGAGCTAGTATGGTCACTATCAATAATATAACCATTATCATAATGAGGAATATTAGGGTTTAGAGAAGGAGGTTGGTCCTCCAAAATAACCATTTGAGTGTCATGAAATTTATAATCCACTTTGGAGCAAATAGGAACATCATCTCTTGTAAGACATGAGGGCAAAGTGACATTGAGAAACGTATCAATAATTTCATCTTCTTGTTCTAACATATCATCAAAAGAAGAATAAGTAACATCACCAAACTGTAACATGTTATCTCTACGAGGAAAATAGGTAGCTAGTGGATCATCCCAAAAACAAGCATCATCACATGGGTCATTCTAAATAGGAAAGGTATTTAAAGGATACATAATGTCATAGTTCAGTGTAGAGTTTTGATTAGTTTGAAATGAGTTCTCCAAGACATGCCAAGCCTGATGAGCCTCAGTACAATTAGATATAAGGTGATATAAGTTTGGATTTAAAGAGAATCCAATTAGGCCAAATTCTTCCTCATCTTTCAACTTCTAGGAATCCTGGTCAGCATTAGGAGCGGTGGAAGTCGGTTTCAAATTTGGTGAAGAAATAATATCCAAAAGGTGTCGAGATTTTAATAAAACAGACATGTGCATCCTCCAAATAGAATAATTAAAACTTGTAACTTTAAATTTTGGCATTAATGTTGACATGATTAAATGAAATTAGGCAAAAAAAGATTGAGAAACAAAGATAAGTAGATAACAATGAGACAAAAATATGATTTAACGCAATGTTAATGAAGAGATACTACTCAATAAATCAATTTGATAAAATAATTTATAAATTTAAACAAATGAATAAAAGAGCTATGAAAAGGATGAACAAATTAATATACAAAGCCTAAATATCCCAAATGAACAATGTTTAACAGTTAAAATTGATTTGATTGCACGGAAAGATGAAAACAAAAAAATTGTTAAACTAAATACTATGAT
>MU227397.1:1083231-1098826 GCA_018584345.1 Thuja plicata | reverse complement strand
ATGTAATGGAGGTCAAATACATCCCCTAAGGAGGGATAAACACTCTTAACATGGAAGTGCTTCCATTTTAAGATGATACACATATTATATAAAGGGATGAAAGATGATATAGAAGAAACTTGTTTGACATTGTTGTCAAAGGGAGAGATTATCTCATTATCATAAGGTAGAGAGATTCATTATCATATTAAAGGATAGATTATCTCATTTATCTGAAAAGATTATATCATTATCCATGAAGAGAAGTTCATGAGAATCAAAAGGAAGAGATAATCAATATTCGAAGGGAGAGAAATTGATTAAATACAAAATATCCATCTAAGGGAGAGAAGAAACAAAGGGATAGAGTGTAAATAAATATATTTAGTGGTATATCCACTTTTGCTTAAAAAAAAAAAAAGGGAGAGAGTTCATACAAAGAGAGAGATTGTTGTCAAATGAAAAAGAGATTATCAAAAAGAGGATTAGTCAAGGCAGAGCACATATCAGAATAGAGACATTAGATGCTACATCTATCCAATGAAGGGATTGAAGACTAAAGAACCCACTCTCCAAGAAAAAAATCTATGCTATTTTGAGCTTACCGAAAGACATACATTTGTAATAGTTGCAATAGGAAAGATTGATGAGACTGTTATATTTCATATTGTATTACTAATAATATAGTGTGATAATGTAGTGTCTTTCCATCAATGCTAAAGGGAGAGATTGATGACATGAAATTGATTGAATATTTGAAGATGTTATGTTGATCACTGAAATGCAGAAAGATAATGCAAGACATTAAATCAGTTAATGGATTGTATTTTCATTGATGTCAACTTGATATAATCTAATTGGTTATAATAAAAGTGTTGAAGAATTTAGAGAATTAGTGAGATAAAGATTATGCTTTTAGTAATACATAAAATACAAGTATTCACTATGTGACTGCAAACACCAGCGACTAGTGGAGCCTAGAGGACAAAGATAACTAAAAATTAAGTCATAGTAATGTTGGATTAAGAATACTGATGAGTAGAATCACAAGCATACCCGACGGCCAAAATCACAGCGTAACCCGATGGACATTCAACCCTGACGAAGAAGCTCAAGGAGATCTAGAGTGTTGACCGAAGATATCAAAGAGTTAAAACACTGAAGTTAACTAGAGTTCGAAAATGAAAAAAAATTTAGTTGGCCGAGCTAAATATAGAATTAATTGGTAGTTATTATTGTTTTCATCGACAAGATAAAACCAAAGATTAGTAAAGGATTTAAAGTTGTTTTGTCCAGTTTGCAGGAATATCTCTACGAGATAAAATAAGAGTTTTGCTTTGAATCAGATTGGATAAGATTGTGGATCATGCCAAGATCAAGAAAATTAAGAACCTAGAAATGGTGATATCATGTCTATAAAGAGACAAACTGAATTCATTACGAATTAAGGGGAGTGAATGAAAAAGAGGATGCTCAAGAGAAACTAATGAAGAACAACTTCATATAGTCCTGATCAATCAAGTTGAGGAAAGAGCTAAATATTTATGTGGACACTGAGCAACAGAGCATAGCATCACCAAGAAGAACAAAAGTGGAGCAAAGGTATTGAAAAGATATATTGATCAGATTGGTTTAATGAGCTTACAATAGATCTAAAAATATACCATTATAAGTTGTATATGTGAATAGATTACACTATTTTAGTTTAAGCATTGATTCAGAAAGTCTCTTAACTAAACAGGATTTAAAGATCCTTTCTATATTGAGATAGATCCCAAGGAGTATCAAAAATTTTGATCATGAATATAGCATGAGATGCCAAATATCATTTGACAAACTAGGAGAGTTTGGACAAGGAAGGTAGCATAGAAATGCCCGATATCAAGTGAAAAACTAATCTTTTAAATCCTCTAACAAGGTCACGACTAAAATTGTGTTTGTAACCTTTATCAGGGTTGGCTCTTCACTAAGCTGACTTCAGAAGAGTGAAAATTTTGGTTTACTGGTCCCAAGTGGTTTTTTTTGTTAACAGGGTTTCCACATTAAAAATCCATGCATCAATGTGTTTCTGAGTCATTATTTTAATGTTTTTCGTTACACATAGCTAATCTAGATTGATCGGTATACTCTAAGTAATTTACTATTTTTCGGTAAATTGAAAGACTGTTATTTGGTAAACATAAAGAATAAGGTTTAACAAAGCATTCTAAGCAGTAGTAATTTGATAAGTATATTTTAAGGCATTCATCTTATAGGACTGAATATAACTAGAGGCTTAATATTATGGTTTTAATTTTTTGGGTTGATTAATTAGAATATTTTTGAGGCCACTGACTCACCCCCCACCCTCTCAGTTATCACTAACATTAACCAAAGTCTTACATCTCTTCAATTTCGCCACTTCAAAAAATGGTGACTGTAGGGGACTCATAAATGAGTTTCAAGACTCTTAATGGGCTGAAAATGACCCCTAATCCTTAAGGTACCAAGTGGGGTGGTTAGTTTTGACCCTAGTTACTCCCTAGGAGTCCAAATGATCCTCCTAAACTCCACCCAAGGTTAACCCTCGAAAATCCAACCATCAAGACTCAATATAATCTCTCTTGACTCATCCTTATCTTCCTTGACTCAATCTTATCTCAATCTTATCTTCCTAAACCTTAGGGTAAGCATTGGGACTATACTAGGTAACTCTTGGGTAATGTTAAGCCTATGCTAGTCACATTCACTAGCCATGACAATACACAAGGTGAACATGTGTCAAGTGACACAACAATTTCACATTAGCATGACTTATTACACATTTACTCATTTAATTAAAATACAATCATACACCACACTTTTACAAATAAAAATACAATACAATGAGGTCCATGTCTCTTTTTATAGACAAGGCCTTAGCATCACGGTTTTCACATAGGTCCATTCCTGAATCCCCAATTAGTACCATGGTTAAATTTTCCTACATATTCATTGCACACATCAGTAGCTCCAATAAATCGACACATAAACATAGAAAAGTACATAATGTAAGTAGAACACACATTCACTCACATTTGCATCAATGATTTATTAAAAATATCTGCATCCAATCCATATGCATAAACATAAATCTTAATAAATCTACATACTAATATTATCTAGCATCCACTTACTAATATAATATACTAAACCATCAAAACTAAGTCCTAAACAGAAATCTACATCACTCACACAAAGTATCTAATAGATTCCCCGATTACATAATCAGGTGTTGTATACAAGCAAAGGATTCAAAAAAGTCCATAAATTAATACATGTATCCCAATAGTCTGACTATAGAAAAATCATTATTGACTGGAGAGCATATAAGTGAAATATAGTGCTAATCTATATCGGGCTGGGGTAGGCCTCACAAATGAAGTTGTAAGCTTTTTTAAAGATATTTATCAAAAGGATGGATCACCAAATACAGGTAACCAAAATTGTATCCTAGAAAATATTCCTAAAATTATTTCCAGGGACCAAAATAAGATGCTTCTAGCTAGACTCTTGAAAGAATAAGTAGAGATTACCCTCAATAAGATGAATCCAGATAAGTCCCCAGGCCCTAATGGCTTTCCGACCTATTTTTTCCATAAATACTAGATTTTTATAGGTGATGAGGTTACTGCTGCCTTGGATGGAATTAGGAATTCAGGATATATCTTAAAAGAGGTTAACAATAATTTTATTGCTTTAATCCCTAAAAAAAAATCTAGAAAATTTTAACGACTTCAAACCAATACCTTTATGCAACACGCTATATAAAATTTTTTCAAAAACTATGGCGAATAGACACCAGAAACTCCTCCCAAACTTAACTAGTGAAGAGAAATCTGGTTTTGTCCCGGGAAGATCAATCTATGATGGTATTATTATTGTACATAAGGCAATGCATTTAGTTAAAAATAATAAAAAACCAAGTATGCTAATTAAGTTAGACATAAAAAAATCTTATGATAAAGTTGATTGGTTTTTCCTTCAGAAATGTTTTCTTGCCTTCAGTTTTGAGGAGAAATGGGTAAAATTAATCTACACCTGTATTTATTCCTCTAAGTTCTTAATTATTTTTAATGACTCCCCTCAAGGATTCTTTGGGATATCTAGGCGGATTCCTCAAGGGGACCCGATTTCCCCATTTCTTTTCATCATCATGGCTGAAACTCTTGGTCGGGTTATTAATAGAGATAAAATCAATAATAAAATCTAGGGTATTCAAATTACCAGTAATGTTGATACTGTGACATATCAAAAATTTGTTGATGATACTATGCTATATGGGAATAGCTCCACTCAAGAAGCTAGAGGATTCAAACATATTTTAGATCAGTATGCATCGGCCTCAGGACATGAAATTAATAAAGAGAAATCTGAGATATTTTTCTTCAACACTTCTCCACCTCTAGAACAGGAAATTATTAATGTTTTGGATTTTAAGAAGGGAGCTCTTCCATGTAAATATCTAGGTCTATATTTGGACATAGGGTCTAGATTGTCTGCATTATGGAATCACACCATAGAGAAAGTCAGAGGTAGAATGTCCTCATGGAAAGATAAAAGGTTATCTTCAGCTGGAAGAGTTATTATGATCCAATCTATTCTCTTAGCAATTCCCCTTTATCAACTAGCCTACTTTGACCTTCATGTCAATCAAAGAAACGAACTTAATAAAAATTTGAGAACCTTTTTATGGCAAGGCTCTGAGAACAAACTTAAAATTGCCCTTTTATATTGGGAGAAGGTATGTACACCTAAACATGAAGGTGGTGCGGGCATCAAAGAACTCAAAATCTAGAGAAAATAATTTGGGGCAAAATTAGTGTGGAGGATGTTCAATAATCCCAACCTCAAGTGGGTTAAAATCTTATCTCACAAATATCTCAATCAGCCTAATCCCATCAATATTTTTAGAGAGAAGAATCCTCCCAGGGGATCCAGAATCTGAAATTTTATGCTTGATTGTAGATTTATTATTTAAGATAGGCTAACATGGAACCTAGGTCAGGGAGATGAAGCCCTATTTTGGTCAAATTCATAGGCAGGGTATCAAGCTATTGATCAAGTAGGACAATGGACTGTATCAAAAGGCATTTTAGAAGCTCACTGGGGTTCTAAGGTTAAATATTACATTACCTTTGACTTTGGAGTTGATGAAGGGTGGAAATGGAAGGATAGAGGATGTATGCATCTTCTAAGGGATGAGAAAGATAAGCTTTGCTCAATCTTGGCAGCTAGGAAACCTTTGTTGTATATTAAACCAGATAAATTAATGTGGGATGGTAATAAATCATGGGTATCTAAAATCAAAGATGGATGCAATTATCTTAGATCTAAAATTATGGACTTGGGAAGGTGAAAATCATCGTGACCAATAGAAATGCAAGGTATGCATGTCCATTGAGGTGGGGTAGGGGGTATAAATAGGAGTTGGAGGTCATTTTCAAACTCATTGTGCACTTTTGGCTTTTGGAGAACTTGGTGTGGAAGGGGCAGTCTCTCAGCAATTTGTGGAGTGATGGAATCTTACAAGGATGGAATACGCATCAGAGAGTGGGTACAAACCTATCAGCGAGGAGCTAACACCCCACCTCCAGTAATTTTTGACATCCCATCTTTTAATTTGCCTCATTTTTTGTGTATTTTTTCAGTCTAGTTTAGATCAGACTAGGGTTGAAATGTCACATACATATGTCACGAACGAAGCACTCAATGGTCTGAATTGACACACTTATTTTCAATGATTTTAGTGATCAATTTATTAATGAGCCACACTTGCAGAAACAAAATTTCACACTCTTAGTGTGTTAATATAGTCACTATATCATATTATCCTCCAAAGAGAAAGTACATTGCTTATATAAAACCTGAAGGGGTGTGACCAAATGTCACCACTGATTCCCAATCATCATCTGGTAGTAACTAAGTACCATCAAAACACACATAATATAACTAATACCTGACACAGCATAAAGTAAACTTTACGGCTAACACCATCCACATTAAAGAAAAGTCATCTCTAGATGACAACAAAATATCCAAGACAGAACAAGATAGGAATGATGAACCACTACGTATAAGAACCAAAACATGTTGCTTAGTCTTAGCCTCTACCAAGTGCTACCAATATTCTACTCAAATGATACTGACTCCAACCACTCTTTCCTTAATAGCCATGTTGCCTTCTCCACACCCAACTACTAGGTACACCAAGCCAAGTCTTTCTCTACTTCCTCCAACCTGGTGGTCAGCTCCTCCTGAGCTCTCTATGCCTCCACCATGGTAGCCTCATGTCTAGTGAAGACATACTCCTCAAAGCGTAGTACCCTGCTACCTCTCTCGCCACCACTTGCATGCGGACAATCAATTCATGTAGCATCTCTGGGTCTCATCTGCTTAATGTTGTGTGTTCACAACCTCCAAATCTATCTCCCTAGGAAGATTATTTCTTCCCCCCAATGCTTAGTTTCAGACTTCTTTATCACCATGCAGAACAAACCCAAGGCTTACCCTAATGGCACTGGTACCCCAAACTCTAGGTTGTAGAGTGCCTCAAAAATAAAATGGGGGTATGCCCACAATGGGGTCGATCAGCAGCACCCCTGCAGGGTCTTGGGGCAACACCCTAGGTAGGGTCAAGAGGCAGCACCACCATGGGGTCATAGGGCAGCACCCCAAGCAAGGTCAAGGGGTAGCACCATTTTTGTACCTTCAAACCCACACAAAAGTCCATGGCGTTAACCATTTTCATGATTTTAATCTGACGCCATACTCTCTTACGGTACTTGTGCAAATGGCCAATAATTATGCATTCTTCACTACCAGCTTATGTCCTTCCCTATGGTTGTTTTTTTTTATCTCTCATGCCATCTTTTTGTCATCTGGTTGTATAGTTCTCTGTGTCTGTGTCATACCAACTCAATACTTCGGTCTATTTATAAGTTATGTCTCTTCTGTATGGTAATCCCTTCATCCTTTCTTTCTGTATGACTGTCTATCATACTCTCCCTATCGTATGACCTGTTAGTTCCTTTTCTTGCTAACATATGAAATACTCTCAACGAGCTTGCTCTATTTATCTCAAACACTGATCAAGCAAGATATATAATGATAGAAATAGGGTTTTAAAACCCTCTACACTTTGAGCTCCATAAACTCAGGTGGGAATACCCTTCTAACTTAGAATGATCAAATCACAAAGTCATTCTAGAAAATGTGAATGGAATTACAAGGATTTACCTCTGTAAATTTTTATTTGACAGATCAAAACATAAAGATAAAGATCAATTTTAATAGTGATAGTCAACTATTCCAATGGAAAATAGACCAGTGTTTTATCCTAGGGTATGGAGTCACTTATGAATATTCATAACCAATTGCTCATGAACAAGAATTTAAAACAATGACAGATCTGACATAAAAATAGATATACCTTATATATCTACCTTCACACACATGATAACTCAATTCATCAAATTCATAATAAACCTTGAATCTCACTAAAACAACCCTAAGGCAATTTTAATCTTTCCTTGAAAGAACCCTAAAACTATTTCAAAATCTGCCTAACAGACATATAAATTGAACATTCCTTGAGCATCTAGTTTAAATAAAATTTAGAACACAACAATGAAGAAAAAATACTCATCATATTTTTTATAAACTATTGATGGATTTCATTTGTATCATAATCAAGATTTGCTATTGCATTCAACAATAAATTTCAAAACCCTACTCAAAATAGATTGGTCTTAAACCAGAGTTTATACAACTTGCAATTGCACTCCCAAACAAAAAATGGCTATCCTTTTCCCAGTAGTCTTGGAATCCTTTTATAACTAAGGATGAAACAAGCTACAGACTACATGGGAAAGATTTACAAAATCTTTTACAACAACTTTTAAAACTTACATAAAAGCCAAAATTTCAAAAGAACATTGGTGGTAAAAATTGGCGACGTCCAAACAAAATTTGTTGTTGTAGTTTGAAAATATCTTTGTTATCCTTTCAATTTTTCTTCCCACCTGTTTACTTCCTTGGCAGTGGGCCACTCAAAATTCTTTTCCTGTTCCAGCTTGGTAACAACTTCCTTCCACCTAGCATGCACAGTTGTTCTAGCCTCAACAACAAATTTTGCCATATCTCTTTTAACCTTGAAGAGGTTATCAATTAATTCATTGCAATATTTGGCCTCATTATCTATCTCCTAGCACTGCTTCATCTCTTCATCCTTGAATATCCCATCAAACTCAACAGTCCAATCTAATTATGGCATTAAAGTACCAGCTTCATCATAGATCTTTGGGATTAAAGGGGGGCACTAGTCACCAAATAGCTACAATTTATTATTTATCAATTCATCTTTGCCATTGAAGAAGGCATATGTATTATTCACCTCATTGATCATGTCAATGGTCTCTATGATTTTATTAGGAAAATCATCACTGTATAACATGGTTGTCTTTAATTTATCCATCAGCCTATCTCTTCCTGGCCAAGTCTTGAATGTAGGCTCCAAGAATGTCATAGCTTCAGCAACTCTCCTTGAGGCTTCTTGTAGTGAGCCATACAATGTATGTATTATATCAGTCTTCTTCTTCAAAACATCAATTCAATTTTTTAGTATGGGCAATATGATAGACATGATATTTGTACTTTGTCCCTGTGACAGCTCTTTATACTGGCCTTCTGCCAATGCCGAGTCCTCTTTTGTCTCTGTGGCAACATTTGTTTCAACTCTTGATACTTCCTAGGGGGCTGGAGTCTTTGCTCTCTTACTTTCTTTTGATTCTTCCTTTAATTTTTCAATTTTCTCCTCCAATGTGTGGTTATGAACCACTACTTCTTCATGCCTTTTTTCTAGGGCCATCATTTGGCCAAAAATTATCTCATACCTTTTAGACAAGTCCTCTATTTTTCCCAAATTCATAACTTAGGACACCTGAATCATAAGTTGGGTGATCTCAGTATTTAAGTGGTATTGTGCAAATACCAGATCATTCTATTATCTCTCTTCTCCTCCCTTATATTCATGACCAGAGGCTTTTGTGTAGCAGGGGCCAGAGACCAAATAGCTAAAGTCTTGGATTTAGGATCAAATCCTAATCCTTTCAAAACCTCATCAATCTCAAATTTTATTTTCAATAAGGGGTCTTCTTGCCTCCTAATTTGATCAATGATAAAGGTGGACTGTAAGTCCCAATCTGGCATCAATAGCACCCCATAGTTCTGCACCAATAATCTTGCTTATTCCATAGTAATCAATTCACTCTCAGGACCATAATCCTAGAGTGTCTTCACAATATCTTCATTTTTATCTTCCTGACCTTCACCTGTGATTAAGCTCTGCCTTAATTCCCTTTGCTTTAATTTTACTAGGAATATTTTGAATTATCTAGATTTTATGAATTCATTATCTTTCATGAATTCATTTTCCATCATTACCCTCTTGTCAGCTTCTCAAAACAACACCATTTGATTATCCCCTTGGCCTTCAGCCTGTGGCTCCTTTTGTACTTGCCTTTTTAATTTCCTAA
Organism: Thuja plicata; assembly: GCA_018584345.1. Lineage (NCBI taxonomy): Eukaryota > Viridiplantae > Streptophyta > Pinopsida > Cupressales > Cupressaceae > Thuja > Thuja plicata. Next base: position 1,089,293 of record MU227397.1, on the reverse strand, counting down.
AATACTTTCCATGCTTTGTTATCATAGCCTTGGCCATACTTTTTATGTCCTGCACCATCTTGTGCTCTATTTTTTTTCTTCTTCTTGGGTGGCTCTCTAGAAGAAGTAGCTTCCTCACCAGCCTCTTCTTCTTCTTGGTGTTTTTCCTCTTGTTGTTCTTGATGTTCTGGATCATGTAATGAAACAGGAATTGGGGACCCTTGAGACTATGCATCCTTAGCACTAAACTATTGTACTTGTGTCATCAAAGTGTTAGAAGACTTAAACATCTCTTCCATTCTCTGCAAGTATGGGAGGTAAGGGAAAAAACCAGAAAAAGTCTTATCTGATTCCTTCCAATCAGCTTCTGCCCTAAGAAGATCTCTCCATTTCCTTATCCTCTCCTGGACTTCATCCTTTTCCAATTTGTTTCTTACAATATCTTCATCATCCAAAGGCTCATGGTCTCTGATAGTTACCCATGAAATCATACCTTTTAGAGCTATTTTTACAAAATTTTCAGGATCATAGAATCTAACAATAGTTGTAGACATTCTATATTTCTTTATAAAGTCATTGATTAAATCAAACACTCTTTTTCCAATATAAAAATCAAAACCCACCCATAATCTAGGGACAAAAGTACCCCTGATGTGTCCTTCTAGGAATTCTTTATCAACCCAGGTAATTTTCCAAACAAAGTCTAAGATAGCAACCCTAAGAGGGACAAACTTAGGGAGTATGTGAGGAGGTTGAGAACAACCATGTACCCTAATAATAGTGAAATGGTCAAAGAAAAAGAAATCTCCCAAATTGTGAGTGATTGGCCAATTTTCAACAAACTATTAAGGCCTTAATATCCTCCTAACTCCAATTGGTAATCTCTCCCTATCAGCTCCTAGTAAATCAAATATTGGGTCCACAATCCAATTAGAGAAACATACAAAAGATGAATTTATAGAGGAACTATCCTATTCTAGGGTCCACCTTTGAATTGGCATACTAACACCATATTCTGATTCAAATAGTTGCAGTTCTTCATCTATAGAGGCCTTGTTGTAGAATAGAATCATAAACATTAGATGAGAATAATGCTTGAAAGTTGGGACTGGGACATCATTCTATATATCTACCAATGCTACATGTATAGCTTCAACTAGGTACCCCACATAATCCTAATTTGAATTGACCTTTGGGTGTTGAATGTTCATTGCCATCATTAGTAGGTCCTCAACAACAGTAGAATCTTCATCAAATCCTAATACCCTACTCAGGCCATATACTGTGCACTTGACATAGTGATGAAACATGGAAAAATCAAATGGAGGTTTAACACTATCTAGATGATTACCAGGTTTCTGTCTACCCTAGGCATGAATTTGGGCATTTCATACTTCTTGATCAATTTTTCTCTCTCTTTTTCTTCTCTAGATCAATCTCTATAAACAATGCACCAATAATCCCAAAAACCTCCGCTACTAATCTTCTATTGATGTGTACTAGGGCTTCCTTATTCTTTTTCCTAATTACCCTAGCTACTGGGCAATAATTCTTAGCAAATTCTCTAATTAACTCCATGTCCACATATACATCAGGCATAATTAATTTAGCCATGTTTAATTCCCAGGGATTACAAATTGGGACAGCTTTAACTCTATTTTTCCAAAAATAATGAAATAGAGTATTACCTGAGAAGCCTATAGTGGCAGGATTTTCACACTGACACCATCTATCTTTCCACTCATTTGAGTTAGCACTATTTGCGTTTGATGTCCCAGGAAGAAAATCAGTGAATTCCTCTATATATTTCTTTGTTGCAACCTGCTTCTTTCCTAACCCTTGTGAGGCAACACTAGCAGTAGCTTGACTTATCTTTCCTTCTTAAATTTCTATCTTAGAAAAACAAGCTCTATTGCTTTCACAACAAAATCTTCAAGGCATAAATGAAATTTGTACAAAAATCAAGCTCAATCATTCAGATTTATAGCCATCTAATCGGCATCTTGTTCACTTGAATGCCAAATTCTCACACTTTTAGTGTCATACAATCATCTCTCTATAATTAATGCTGCCATTAATTCACACTATTTGATCCATGCTAAAAAAGAGTACTCACTTTTTCTCTTTTTTCTTTCGTAAGCCTGGAATGAGCCACCTGTCAACTTGTCACTAACTCATTTTCCTTTGCTTACTTTCAAATTTGTCCTTGTGAGTGAGCGATAAGACCTTTCCTTGCAACTAGTCACGCACTCACGGTCTCTTCTTTGCTTGAGGTTATGTTATTCATGATTGAGCGATGACCTAGATAGCAGCTTTATTACTTAGCAATCACGTACTTGCTACCTTTTTATCCTTTACATTTACACTTGTGCGAGTGAGAAACAACACTATTCCTTCAATCATTCATGGACTCGCTACTCAACACTTCACATTTTTGAAACCCATGAGAGTGAGCGAGTAAAATTTTATCGCTCAATCCTTCCTTAGTCATGCACTCGTTGATCTCTTTATCATCATGCTTGGATGTGCCCGAGTGAGCGATGACTCAAACTAGTCATGAATCATTTTCTAGTCGCATAGTTTCTATGCCCTTTTTGATTTGTTTTTCTAGCTCCATGAGTGAGTGATGACCATTTTCTTTATGCACTTTTTATTTGGTCTCTCAATCGCACTGCAAAACATTTCAGCTCAAAACTATCTGCAAGTGAGCAATGACCTTTCTTTATTCACAATCATGCACTCGCTACTGAAAATTCTTCATGATTAGATCCTTCACGACTGAGTGAGTATCTTCACAAAAACTTTATAATTCATCGATCGCTCACTCACTGATTTCTTTTTGACTTAACTTCCTTTATGAGCGACTGAGCGACAACCTTCAATTTCCCTTTATCGCACAGTCGCAAGCTCAAAACTTTAATCAGCACATCATCAGCAAGTGAGCGAATCTTAACATGATTTCCTTTATTCGCGCACTCGTGCACTTTAAAACCTTGAAAACCTCCTGCGCGACTGAGCGAGTGGAACCATTTGATAACAAAAATGTAATCCATCACTTACTCGCACTACAAAAATAATATTAGTTTGAACTGGAATGAGTGAGCGACACCTATGACTTGACTTCCTCGCACACTCGTAGGCTCAAAAGATATGAACAAAATCTAACCTGAGTGAGTGACTAGACATCATTTTATACTTCTCGCTCAATCACGGACCCAAAAACTAAAGACATAAGACCACTGCGACTGGAAATACACCAAAAATTGACCGCTCGTTGACTCGTTGAGCATTTTAACAAAAGACTGAAACCTTCACAATTGAAAGACAAACAAATTTTTTCAACTCACTCAGTTGCCAACTAACAACCCAACTTCAAAATTAAGACATCCTAACTGCATGATTAACATACTTTAACGACCATGTCGCTCACTTGTACTGCCAACTTGTCTCACAAAGACATGACCGCGACTACGTGATTCAACCCAAAATGACTCATCGCTCACTCTCTCACTTAAAAAGACACTTTAAAAACTGGCGCGACTGTGTGATTTGAAGTTGAAACAAGGCATTTTGAGGACTTAACCCCAATTTGACTTTTTGACATGAAGAAACATGGATTTTGAACCAAAAGACAGGAAAATTGCCAAAGCTTAGAAATTTGAAATATTTTCAATATACAGTGCTAAGAATGGGTCTGACTGGGGAAATTTAATCACAAGATTAACATTAGAAACCAAAACTCTTGGAGATAGACCACAAACTGAAGCAAAATTGTACATGCACACACAACAAAACCAAACTAAAATAGGGAAACCTATTCTACTGTGCATGGAAAAAGAAACTTATAAGAAATATTATTTTAGGAATTGTCCATGCACTGGAAATTCCTATATCTCACCATTAGGGTCTTCTAAGAAATAAGAATCTTGACCATGAAATTCCTGGACTACGAAGGGGCCCATCCACAATGATTCAAATTTACCATGTTTACCCTTCTCTTCTTTCCTAGAATTCCACTGAAGCTCCATATCATTTATCTAAAATTTTATTTCAGATGCTCTTTTTTCAAACAAATACTTGGACTATTGTTGGAGCTTCATATTTCTTTTATGTGTCTCTGCTCTTATTTCTTCTAGTTCCACCAATTGATCCATCCTCTCCATCATCAGTTCTTATTCTTGACACACTTCTTCTTGAAGAAATTTGTACATAGGTAACAAATTATGTAATGGCAACCTTGCCGAAGTTCCATAGACCATTTCAAAATGGGACACCCCTATTGCTCTTTTCATTGTTACCCTATCAGCCCAAAGGGATAACTTCAATTTTTAATGCCAAGACTTTTTGTTTTTCTCCAAAATCCTTATAATGATTTTCATGATGCTTTTGTTGCTGGACTCAGCTTGTCCATTTTCTTCAGGATGATATGGTGAGGAATAAGATACAATAATTCCATAGTCTTCACAGAAGTCCTTGAACTCTTCAGACATAAAACACATGGCATTGTCCATGATTAACTTAGCGGGCACACCAAATTTTGTCATAATATTATCCATCAAGAAATCCATTACTACCTTGCTAGTAGCCCTTTTTGATGGAATTGCCTCTATCCATTTTGTGAAATAGTCTGTAGCCACAAGAATCCAACTATGCCCCCCCACTGGATTTTTCTATGAATTCACCAATAAAATCAAGACCCCTTTGGGAAAAAGGTGCTTCAACAGTCATAGGATTTAAAGGCAAAGCTCCTGAAAATTTCATTGTAGAAGAAAACCTTTGGCAGGGTTCACACCTCTGTACAAACTTTTGAGTATCTTTGAAAAGACATGGCCAATAGAATCCAGATCTGATTATTTTGTGAGTTGTGGGCTTGGCAGAATAATGCCCTGCACACACACCATTATGCATTTCATTCAAGGCTCTTTTAGATTGTGATTCATCTAGATAGAATAATAAAATTCCATCCCTATTCCTCCAAAATAAATCACCTTGTATCAAGACATACCTTTGATTCTGCAACTTAAGAGTTCTTTTTTGATTATCTAACATATGTTCTAGACATTTACCATTTTTCATTAAAAAAACACTACATCAGTATACCATGGCTGCAATTATATACTAGTCAAATTCATATTTATTGTCAGTACATTATTGACTTGGGCCAACTCCATGTTTGTGTCAGTCATTATCTTGGCCAAACCCAAACCCCTTAACAATTTGGTGACTTGAATTTCTAGATTAAATTCTTGGATCCTTTTAATCCATCTACATCTCTTTCTAGTAACTTCAAATTGAGACAATATATCTTTGACTGTAGCATGTGGCACATAAGCAATTATTTTTGCATAGACTAGATAAGGTCTAAAAACCTTAACTGCTTTGACCAATGCATATTTTTGTTTCTCCATTATCTCATAATTAGGTTTTGTTTCTTGTAGAGAATTACTGAAAAATGCTATGGGATGAGTAAAACCTTCATCATCCTTCTAAAAAAGTACTGCAGCAATTGTATGGAATGAAGCAAAAGAAAATATAGAAAAAGGCTTTTCATAATCGGGAGATCTTAATGCAGGTGCTTGCTGAATAGCTACTTTTATCTCATCAAAGGGTGACTGACCATCCTTATCCCATTCAGACTTAGCATTTTTCTTTAGTAATTTAACAATGGGCTTTACTATCTCAAAAAATTTTACAATGAACCTCCTCACAAAATTTTCTTTCCCAGGGAAAGATTGAACACCTTTGATATTTTTTGGGGGAAAGACTTTGTTAATGGCTTCCACTCTTTCAGGATCAATCCTGACACCTTCTTTGAACACTATATGCCCCAATAATTTACCTTTTGTCACACCAAAGTGACACTTCTTTGGATTTAATGAAATCCCGTACTCCAAGGCTTTAGTAAAAATATTTTCCAAATGCTTACAATGATCATCATCCTTTTGGGAGTACACAGTTAAATCATCTTTGTTAGAGTAATCAGTTTACTCTTTTTCGGCTTATGCTTTCACTTAAGTGCATATAATTAATACTTTATATTAATTATATTGTGCATCCTAGATTTTAGGTTTTAGGGTTTGTTC
>MU227397.1:1046786-1080209 GCA_018584345.1 Thuja plicata | reverse complement strand
CGCTCTCTCTTTCTGAGCAACTTCTGAGTTCTTCCTTTCTGTCTTCAGCTTTTTCATCTTTGTATCAGGTTCTTGCATGCAGGTGTATTCGGGGTCTGTGGATTTGCATGTTTGCAATTCCTACAATCTTGATACACTACCATAATTATATTTATAAACTCTTTAAAAGCCACATCCATGGCTCTTTGGAAAGTAGCTTCTGCATTCATCAGGCCAAATGGCATTCTCACATAGACATAATTACCACATGGGGTAGTGAATGTTGTTTTAAACTATTTAGATTCTTGAACTAGCTCTTGGTTGTAACCAGAAAAACCATCGATCATGGATAGAAGATCACAACCAATAACTCTTTGTAACATTGCCTCCATGTTAGGCAAAGAATAATTATCTTTTAGAGAAGCTACATTGAGGTTTCTGAAATCAACACATAGCCTGATGTCTCCATTTTTCTTTCTGACTGGGACTAAATTGGACACCCAAGAAGAATGTCTAATTGGTTTTATTATACCAGCCTCTCTGAGCTTTGTTAGTTCTTGCTGCATCTTGGGGGCCAGCAAAGGATTGATTGGCCTTTGTTTTTGTCTAAAAGGCTTAATATCATTTTTTAATGGAATTTCATGTTGAAAGAGATCTTCCCTATAAGCCTTAAGGTCTTCATAAGACCAAGCAAAAATATGTTTGAATCTTTTTGGCAAACTAATCAAGTTTAATCTCACATGAGGAGACAACTTCTTTCCAATATATACAATCTTAGGATCACATTCTGATCCCAAGTTGACCTCCTCAAATTCATCCAATTTGGTTGTATACTTTTGGCATATGTGCCTATCATTATCAGTAAACAATCCCTCCAATTGAGTTAGTCCTTTAGGGATCTCATTTGTTTGCAACTGCAGAATTTCATTGCCAAATATGGTTTCTTTCCCATCAATAATCTCTATCAAATTATTATATAGTCAATGAATTTCCCTTCATAATTATCCACACATTGAATTAAATTAAAGATAACATCATCACTTTCAAAGACCTGCCAATTATATACATTATCTCGAATGGTAGGCCTAGTCTTTGTTTCCACAATAGATACTCCTGCTAGTGTTAAATCATCATTTTTCAAGGCCACATTAGCCAAAAAATATGCCATGATATTCTTAGATCTTTCTATCCATTCAATGGAAAATGCATCAAATAATTCAATGATATCCCATACAACATGCTTATATTGTTTTAGCGTATCATTTTTACCAGCATATTTTGATCTAATTTGGGATATGGCTAGCTCTGAATCACCAAAAACTCTTAATAACTTAATGTCATGCTTGATTGCTATTTCTAATCCCAACAACAATGCCTCATATTCAGTTGTATTTTTTGTACATTGAAAGGACAGTAGAATTGAGTATTTGAAAGTAATACCTGATAGAGAGACAAATAGTACACCAGCTCCTGATCCTTCTCTAGAGCATGCTCCATCAAAATACATTTGCCAGAGTCCATGTTGTTGCAATTCTAAATCTTCTATTATGGGATCTATGTTTTTCAATTGCAGTTGAATCTTTTCAACCTTGAAATTATGCATATTGACATCCACAAAGCAATTCAGAATGTTTGGTTCAATTTTTTCAACATAAACCAGAGATCTAGGCTCTCACAATAGTTTTGATTCTTTCCTATTAACAAAAAAAGTAGAAAAGGACAAATCCAATTATACATGTCCTCCAATAGCTACAGCACACTGTCTTGATAAAAGCATGTCATAATGGGGTGGTGAATCCACAACCACGAAATCTATTTTAAAAGTGACCTTAGGGTATGCAGCAATTTTTACCTCTAATCCTTGTAAAGTTCCTACCACAAGTACTTCCCTATTGTCCATGGCATAACATTTACCATAGGTAGTATCCACCTCTAGACCCAATCGTTTCATGACAGTGGAAGTCATCACATTAGCAGAAACTCCTGAGTCCATCATTTAATTTTTAGTAGCATATTATTTGTGAGTAGTGCTAGATAAAAAGGATCAATCTGATCTGGCTCTTGGATAATTACATTTCCTAAACAGACTAGGATTCCATCCTTTTCCTCCTGCTTCCTTTTCAATTTATCATTCAAATCAGTATTATCATGCATACCAGGCAAATCAAATAATAATGAAAAGGCTACTTCTTGGTGCTCTTTGATTTTAAACATATCAAGTAAAGGGAAAAAGACCTTCATCTGAGAGAAATCTTGCTTCATTTCAAAAGTTGGGAAACTCATGACATTGTCAGAGGATGTCTTACCTTTACTCTCCTTCAATTGTCTTGCCTTTTTTTCATGAGTAGGGGTAGCTTTATTTTCCTTTACCATATTATCCTTCGGGTCATTCTTTTCTATTCCTTCATTTCTTGCTTTCTCCACATCAGGTGTAGACTCTTCATTTATGACTTCTATGATAATAAGTGAGCTAGGTTGTCTCCCACTTTGACCAACCTTTCTGTTTCTAAGCTGATATGAACTTCTTTCCTGAGTCACAATAGCAATAGTAAGAAACCTTATCTCCTCATCATTAGGCATTCCAAATTGAACATGTTCTAACTTACTATTTGTAGGTCATTTACTGTGATTGGCATATTTTCTTCTAGCTCTTCCTCTAAGATGCCATTGTCATCTTCAATAGTAAGTGCACACATGTTTATTGCAATTTTTTTATCATTCTCACTTTCTTGTGTTCTAATATTTTCATGTGGCTCCACCATGCCCTGAGCTATTGCACATTGATAAGGGGACTGAGGCATATTGTAGGCCATGCACCAGGGAGTGTTTTCCACATTATGTCCATTGTTGTTTTTCAATGGATTAGAGATGTCTTTGTTCTTAGGATCAGTTTGTTCTTCTGTCACATGTTTTCCATCCCTCCACTGAGTTTTATAAGGAAAATCTTGCAGTATATAAGGCTTATCTTGCCTTTGATATTGTGGCCTATTATTTTGAAACCACTTTTCATTCTTGTCTACCTTAGTAGAAAGATCTTTCACCACACTTACCAATGTATCCATTTTATCTTCTTCTTTGGGATTCTTATTTGACTGTGCTTTTGACTCTTTCCAGAGTCTACTGTCATCCTATTTTCCAAGCTTGCAAGAATCTCTTCTATTTCTTTCTATGTTTATGGCCTACTTAAATGCTTCTCTCATGGTTTTAGGGTCTTTATCTTTGAGAAAATAAGTTTTCTTCCCATCTAAAGCATTGCAGTAGGTGGTGACGCATCCATTTTCATCCAATCTCAATACTTGGAACAACTTATACATGGCCTTTTGAAATATTACACTAAATTCAGCAATGCCTTCATTAGTAAAAAATTTCAAACTGTTGAATTCATTCAACATGAAACCAGAATTTATTTTGTCGCCATACTATTCTTTGAAACTTCTAACAAATTCATCCCATGAGTAAATACTATTATCAGGAAAACCTCGGTACCAGTCTCTTGCATCCTCAATCAAGGATTGCACAAATAATTTCATCACAACATCTTCATCTCCAATCTCATAATCATTCATTGTATCTTTGAAAAATTTTAGATGCTCCTCACCAGTTATAGCATTATTCCCACTAAATTTGGGAATCTTATCTTTGATCTCATTAGGGATAGGATTTGGTTGGCCAGGGATACCATCAAAAAATAGTTGCCTATATCTCTCTAAATGAATAGGTCTTCTCTAAAAATTAGTACCAATATTTTGGCCACTATTACCAATGCCCACATTTTATTGACCACCAGTATTGTTCAATCTACTCCCTCCTAGTTGTGATGCAACTCCTTGAGATGCACCATATGTCTAGGTATTTTTATTACCACTAGTATTCTAAATATTAGAGGTATTTATAGGCATGGTTTGAATAATTGTTGTAGTACCATTTATTACATTGGTATAAACTAGAGAACTTAAGAAAGAAATCTTTCTTTTCATCTCTGTAGCAGCAGCTTCTAATTCTACCTTTTCTAACTATTTTGCAATATTATCTTTGGCCTTTCTAGCCCTTTCTAGTTCCATATCAAGTGAGAACATATCCTAAGATATACCCTCTGGTGGTACCCTAAATTTTGAAAATTTAGAAGTCCCAATCCATTATCAAGAAGCATGTTTCTCCATAAAAAAAGATCAAAGGAAGGAAGCTTTATGACACAAATAAATAGAACTAACTAATCGAAGCCTTCAGAAAATGATGTAATTTAGACCTGCTACAAAGATGATTTTGATAGAGGATAAAGATGGTTGAATTTTAAAAATCTAAAACTGACCCAGTTCGGACAATCAAATTTCCTATTCCAACAAAAATATTATCTTTTCATGAGGTGGTTTGGATTTTTGACCAAAGCCAAATCTAAAAGTTAGGTAGTTATTTTTTAGTTAGTTTATTGTTTTTTCAAAATAATTTGTAATAAGATTTGGGAAGCTATTAAGCCTTGGCTCCATTGGGATGGTGATGCCTTTTGCAATGGTCTTTCTTTCAATTAGTAGAGCCTCTAGTGGTCTCTGTTGTTTTCTATTCAAGGCATCCCTCTGGCCAAGACTCAAGGGACTAATGCTCTGCATTTTTTTCAAATGTGGCATCCAAAATCCCAAGGACCTCTTCTCTAGAGCCTCTATGGGTCTCCGATCATGGGAAGATATGTAGGTGCAGTATTGTTTGGCTCGCTCTAATTGCCAGACTTTTGATCTTTTGGTTTCTGTGATTCCTGCCAACTTGCTTCATAAGATTGGTATTCAATCTGTTAGGCCCTGGTGGAAGGATTGGAAATGGTATCCTGCCACGCCTTTCAAAAATTACAAACCAAGGCTGGGTTATAGGTGGTTGTCCCCCCATCTTCCGATGGTGGATACCCTTAATAAGAGATGGCATCTTCATTCTTCCACTTTTCACTCGAGCTCTCACTTTCAAACCATCTAGGCTGCCATAACAGAGCCCAAGATGGCTCTTTTTTCTTGGTGTCTACTTTTTCAAGGGCTCCTAGTTGGACCTAGGCTCAAACATCTGGGTGTTCATGACCCTCGATGTCCTTTCTGTGGTCACCCTAAATATTTTTTTCACATCTTCTAGTTTTGTAGGAGAGCTCAACAGTATTGGCAGTGGATTCATGATTTCTTCAAACCCTTTCAGCCTGAGCCTTTTTCTTGGATCATGATTGTCTTAGGAGATTCCCCTAGACTCTCCTCCAAGTTTACCTAGATTTGGCATACTTTCAGGATGGATATTTTGTTTTCTTTATGGAAAGATAGGAATGCTATTTTTTTTTCTCACAGCTTTTTTGATATGAATGTTGCTCTGTATAACAAGGCTTGCATTTGTAGTAATTTTATGATGCACATTCAAGTTCAAGCCAATAAAGTGGCTCTAGAAGTGGCTCACCTGCAAGAGCTACTCAATCATTAGGGCAATGCTCCTTGCACTATTGCTAGGCTTCCTCCTGATGCCATTTCTTTTGAGGGTACTCCTCCCAGAGACCATTGTCGTGGGCGCACCTCCTCAACGTGCTACTCACACACCCCACGTTTGCAGGAACCCCACCACCCCTATCTGAGAGGTTGCAGTGATGGATGATAGCACCGCTTGACTTATTCACCTCGCCATTCTTCTAGGTGGTCTCCAGCTCTGGCTCAGTCTGCCCCTCTTGATGCTCCTGGTTCTCATCATGGCTTTGATTGGCATCCTGCCACCTCTTCCCATTTTCCCCACCTGGCTTTGGCCATTTCTCTGCCTAGGGCAGAAGAGAAAGATAAAGAAGAAGCTGAAGATGATGGATGGTCGCTCCCCAACCCTCTTGTTAACCCCAATAATGTGTGGGGTTCTGATGATAAAGATCCTCCTCCTTCTACCACTGCTCTTGCTACTTAATGGCTTTATGCCTTTTTTTTATGAATAGTTGTGCTCTATTTTTGGCTTGGCTGTGTGAACTCTGCGGGGTGATCTTTATGTCCCTCGGCCCCTTTTTGTGGATATGTAACTTTGATATTTTATTAATTGAAAAGACACTATTCATAAAAAAAAAAGAGTTGTGTCTTTTCACCCTAAAAAGGTATGAAAGCCACACACACACACACACACACACACACACATATATATATATATATAATGTAAAATGTAAAGATAAGATAATAATACAATTTCACATATTTGGATATTTTTTAATCAACAAGTATAACATGGACCTGGATGTACTATTTTTTTCAAAATCAATAAAGATAAGTCCTTTTTCTTTCACATGTATAATAGTTTCATTATATTTTTACAATTAGTCCCTCGGATAAACCAATAGAACTTCTTCAAAGTGATATTTTGATGTGCATGCTTCCTGATTTGATTCATAGTCTATATTTTCAATTGGTTTTCTCATTTTGCATGGTTAAATTTCATTGATTGAGGCCTTAGTCAATTGGTCTGTCATCTGAGAAGTATAACCCTTTTCAAATATCTTTGAATTTGTTTTAGGTTGCATGTACATTCCATAACACCTTTGAAGTGATAAGTTTTCTTGTAAAACTATCTCTCAGGTTGAACATAAGATTGGAATGATCTTGACTCTATTGCCCATTGTAGAATAAGGCATTGGTCTAATCATTATTTGTATTATAGTTATTCAGTTCATTGTTTATATTTTTGTGATATCTTATCTATCTAGTCATTTCAAATTACATACACATTTAATAAACATTCTTTCAATTACTTAAAGTATTTCATTTTACAGTTCATGATATATAGCTTTCTATTAGATTTCTTTCAAGTTCCTTTCCATACTTGAGAGAGAAAGATGAAGTGTTTCTTATCTACTATAAAAGCCTTGTAACTTGAACGATAAGTCAAGGTATAGGCCTACCATCCTTGGTTTTGCAAAGCCGAAATTGCAGAAGTTCCAACCTTGCTTTGGTTGTGACTTGTTAGTTGGCCAAATCACTTGGGTTTCCAAGAATTGGATTGGCAAGTCCATAGGAAAACCAATTTAGCATTTTTGGGCACCAACACCTTCTTCAACCTTAGGCTCGGAAAATTTAATGCTAGTGAGATTTTGTTTTCCTTTATCATCATTTGTTTATCTAGCATTAGTTGTTGATATATTTTGTGTAGATATTTGAGACTTAGGAGGCTTTTGAATTTCATAATTAATGACTTGCCTCACCATAGGGCCTGTATCTCTAGAATCACTTTTCTTAAGAAATTTTTCTCTTTCTTTTCATTCTTTTCTCAAGGTGTCTACATCTCCAAAAAGTTCTTTATTCAAACCATGAAATACCTCATTTGCACCCTGAGCTGCCAATTTTAATTGGGCAACTTGCTTCTTCAAAATTTCTCTTTTAGTGATGGAATTTATAATTTGTTCCTCTCTAGCCTCATCATTCTTCTGCTTGATAAGAAGTAGTTCATCTAATTCCCTCTTCAAAAGGTCATTATCTCTGAGGACTCCTTCAATATCAAAACTAGAAGAATCATATATATTCATTAGATTATCTCCCTTTTGGTCTTCAACCTGTTCGTAAGGGATACCCTTGAAATAAAATCATGTCTCCCCCTTTTCTTTATATACACTCTTTGGTCTAGGGTTAAATATATCCTCAAAATAACTTATGGTGTCAGACTCATGATTTAAAGGTTCAATAATTTCTTTCTTAGGAATGGTACCTAAGGACTGACTTGGACCTACAGATCTAGGCTTCCAAGAGGTTTTGTTATAAGACTCTCCCTTCCTAGAATGGTTGCTTCTAGAACTTTTAGAAACATCACTCTCTGATTTTGCTTCAGAGTGATTCTTTGTGTTTGTCTTTGCATTCCTTATCCTAATTAAAATGAAATTTCATACACTTGATCTGCTAATGTTCCCCTTAGAAACACTATAACCAATTACTCGGAGTCGTCACCCAAAAGGTTTTGGGAAAATAACAAAAATTTCACTTCAAAAATGACATTAGAGGATATAACACAATTTGTGATTTCAAAAAATGCATTTCAAGGAATTGATATATATGAAACAGGATCTTCAGACTAACCTTCACAAGCATTCCTTGAAAGTCCCAAGTAGAGCCGTCATTTTATGTTAGTTCCTTTTCTTGCTGACATATGAAATACTCTCAATGAGCTTGCTCTATTTATCCCAGACACTGATCAAGCAAGATATAGAATGACAGAAATAAGGTTTTAAAACCCTCTACACTTTGAGCTCGATAAACTTGGGTGGGAATACACTTCTAACTTAGAATAATCAAATCATAGAGTCATTCTAGCAAATGTGAATGGAATTACAGGGATTTACCTCTGTAATATTTATTTAATAGATCAAAACATAAAGATAAAGATAAATTTTAATAGTGATAGTCAACTATTTCAATGGAAAACATACCAGTGTTTTATCCTGGGGTATGGAGTCACTTATGAATATTCATAACCAATTTCTCATGAACAAGAATTTAAAACAAAGATAGATTTGACATAAAAATATATATACCTTATATATCTACCTTCACACACATGACAACTAAATTCATCAAATTCATAATAAACCCTAAATCTCACCGAAACAACCCTAAGGAAATTTTAATCTTTCCTTGAAAGAACCCTAAAACTATTTCAAAATCTGCCTAACAGACATATAAATTGAAGATTCCTTGAAAATCCAATTTAAATAAAATTCAAAACACAAAAATGAAGACAAAATATCCATCGTATGTTTCAAAAACTATTGATGGATTTTATTTTTATTCATAATCAAGATTTTCTATTACATTCCACAATAAATTTTAAAATCCTACTCAAAATAGATTGGTCTTAAACCAGAATTTATACAACTTGAACTTGTACTCCCAAATGAAAAATGGCTATCCTTTTCCCAGTAGTCTTGGAATCCTTTTATAACTAAGGATGCAACAAGCTGTAGACTACATGGGAAAGATTTACAAAATCTTTTACAACAACTTTTAAAACTAACATAAAAGCCAAAATTTCAACAAAACATTGGTGGCAAAAATTGGCGAAGTTTGAACAAAATTTGTTGTTGCAATTTGAAAATATCTTTGCTATCCTTTCAATTTTTCTTCCCACCTGTTCACCTCCTTAGCAGTGGGCCACTCAAAAATATTTTCCTATTCCATCTTGGTAACAACTTCCATCCACCTGGCATGCACAGTCATTCTAGCCTCAGCAACAAATTTTACCATATCTCTTTCAACCTTGAAGAGGTTATCAATTAATTCATTGCAATATTTGGCCTCATTATCTTTCTCCAGGCACTGCTTCATCTCTTCATCCTTTAATATCCCATCAAACTCAGCTATCCAATCTGATTGTGTCTTTAAAGTACCAGCTTCATCATAGATCTTTGTGATTAAAGGGGGGCACTGGTCACCAAATAACTACAATTTATTATTTATCAATTTAGATTTTCCATTGAAGAAGGCATATGTATTATTCACCTCACTGATCATGTCAATGGTCTCTATGATTTTATCAGGAAAATCATCACTGTATAACATGTTTTTCTTTAATTTATCCATCATCTTGTCTCTTCCTGGCTAGGTCTTGAATGTAGGCTCCAAGAATGGCATAGCTTCAGCAGTTGTCCTTGAGGCTTCTTGTCGTGACCTATACAATGTATGTATTATGTCAATCTTCTACTTCAAAATATCAATAAGATGTTGCAGTATGGGCAATATGATAGACATGATATTTGTACTTTGTCCCTGTGACAACTCTTTAGACTGGCCTTCTACCAATGTCGAGTCCTCTTTTGTCTTTGTGGCAACATCTATTTCAAATCTTGATACTTCCTAGGGGATGGATTCTTTTCTCTCTTACTTTCATCTAATTCTTCTTTTAATTTTGCAATTTTCTCCTCCAATGTGTGGTTATGGACCACTCCTTCTGCATGTTTTTTTTCTAGGGCCATCATTTGGCCAAAAGTTGTCTCTTATCTTTTAGACAAGTCCTTTGTTTATGCCAAATTCATAAAGGACACCTGAGTCATAAGCTGAGTGATCATAGTATCAGTGGCATTCTACAAATTCCATGTCATTCTATTATCTTTCTTCTCCTCCCTTATAGTCCTTACCAGAGGCTTCTATGTAACAGTGGCCAGAGACCAAATAGCTAAAGTCTTGGATTTAGGATCAAATCCTGATCCTTTCAAAACCTCATCAATCTCAAATTATATTTTCAATAAGGGTTCTTCTTTCCTCCTAATCTGATCAATGATAAAGGTGGATTGGAAGTCCCAATCTGGCATCAATAGCACCCCACTGTTCTGGACCAACAGTCTTGGTTTTTCCACAGTAATCAGTTCACTCTCAGGATCATAATCCTAGAGTGTCTTCACAATCTCTTCATTTTTATCTTCCTAACCTTCACCTATGATTAAGCTTTGCCTTAAATCCCTTTGCTTTAATTTTACAAAGAAACTTTTGAAATCTCCAGATTTTATGAATTCATAATCTTTCATGAATTAATTTGCCATCATTACCCTCTCGTCAGCTTCTCCAAACAACACCATTTGATTATCCCTTTGCACTTTAGCCTATGGCTCCTTTTCCAGTTGCCTTTTTAACTTCCTAAAATACATTCCATGCTCTATTATCACAGCCTTGGCCATACTTTTCTGTCCTGCACCATCTTGTGCTATGTTTTTGCTTCTTCTTGGGTGGTTCTCTAGCAGAAGTAGCTTCCTCACTAGCCTCTTCTTCTTCTTGGTGTTGTTCCTCTTGTTGTTCTTGATGTTCCGGGTCATTTAATGCAACAGGAATTGGGGACCCTTGAGACTATGCATCCTCAGCACTAAACTGTGGTACTTGAGCCATCAAAGTGTCATAATACTTGAGCATCTCTTCCATTGTCTGCAAGTATGGGAGGTCAAGGAAAAAACTAGAAAAAGACTTATCCAATTCCTTCCAATCAGCTTCTTCCCTACGAAGATCTCTCCATTTCCTTCTCCTCTCCTGGACTTCATCCTTTTCCAACTTGTTTCTTACAATATCTTCATCATCCAAAGGCTCATGGTCTCTGACAGTTACCCAAGAAACCATACCTTTCAGAGCTATTTTAAAAAAAAATCAGCATCATAGAATCTAACAACAACTGTAGAAATTCTATATTGCTTTAGAAAGTCATTGATTAAATTAAACACTCTTTTTTTAATAGAAAAATCAAAACCCACCCATAATCTAGGGACAAAAGTACCTCTCATGTGTCCTTCAAGGAATTCTTTATCAACCAAGGTAATTTTCCAAACAAATTCTAAGAAAGCAACCCTAAGAGGGCCAAACTTAGGGAGAATGTGAGGACGTTGAGGACAAACATATACCCTAATAATAGTGAAATGATCAAAGAAAAATAAATCTCCCAAATTGTGAGTGATTGGCCAATTTTCAACAAACTAGTAAGACCTTAATATCGTGCTAACCCCAATTGGCAATCTCTCCCTATCAGCTCCTAGTAAATCAAAGATTGGATCCACAATCCAATTAGAGAAACATACAAAAGATGAATTTATCGAGGAATCATCCCATACCTGGGTCCACCTTTGAGTTGGCATACTGACACCATATTCTGATTCAAACAGTTGTAGTTCTTCATCCATGGAGGCCTTGTTGTAGAATAGAGTCATAAACATTAGATGAGAATAAATTTTGAAAGTTTGGACTGGGATATCATTTTGTATATCTACCAATGCTACTTGTATAGATTCAACTAGGTACCCCACATAATCATAATCCAAACTGACCTCTGGGTGTTGAATGTTCATTGCCATCATTAGTAGGTCCTCAGCAACAGTAGAATATCCATCAAATCCTAATACCCTGCTCAGGCCATATACTGTGCACATGACATAGTGATGAAACATGGACAATCAAACAAAGTTTTAACATTATTTGGGATGATTACCAGGTTTCTATCTACCCTAGGCATGAATTTGGGCATTTCATTCTTCTTGATCAATTTTTCTCTCTTTTTATAATCTACTTTTATCTTCTCTAGATCAATTTCTATGCACAATGCACCAGTAATCCCAAAAACCTATGCTACTGATCTTCTATTGATGTATACTAGGGCTTCCTTGTTCTTTTTCCTAATTACCCTAGCTACTGGGCAATAATTCTTACCCAATTCCCTGATTAACTCTATGTCCACATATGTACATCAGGCATAATTAATTTATCCATGTTTAATTCCCAGGGATTACAAATTGGGACATATTTAACTCTATTGTTCCAGAAATAATGAACTAGAGTATTACCCGAGAAGCCTGTAGTGACAGGATTTCCGCACTGATACCATCTATCTTTCCACTCATCGCAGTTAGCACTATTTTTGTTTGATGTCCCAGGTGGAAAATCAATGAATTCCTCTATATATTTCTCTGTTGCAACCTTCTTCTATCCAGATCCTTGTGAGGCAGCACTGGTAGTAGCTTAACTCATCTTTCCTTCTCAAATTTCTATCTCATAAAAACAAGCTCTGTTGATTTCATAGAAAAATATTCAAAGCATAAACAAGAGTTGTACAAAATCAAGCTCAATCATTCAGATTTATAGCCATCTAATTGGCATCTTGTCCACTTGAATGCCAAATTATTGCACTTGCAGTGTCATGCAATCATCTCTCTTCAACTGATGCTACCATTAATTCACACTATTTGGTCCCTGCTTGGATCTGTATGGCCCGTACAGTGGCTTTAATATTTATTGTGGTTGTCATATGAGTTACACCTTCACATGGGAGAAGGAAGAATAGAACTATACGACCAAGTGCGTACAGTTTTATAAACATGCCTTTCTTTCTATCCACATGACCCGTTCCCCTTCATGTTTTCTGTACGCCCAGACTGCCTTTTAATTTTTAATTTTTTCTTTTTGTTTGCTTAATTGTCTGTGTGGGTAAATAGATTTGTCCTTTCTTGTACCTTATGACAATATGACTCTTGATGCCCGAATGGTGAACAAAACCCGCTTACAACAGTTGAAAAGTCATCTTCTGATGACTGGCTTTTCTCTAAATTTATAGGTACAACTCCCTATGTGAATGATTTTCAAAGAATTATGTTTGATTCCTAAATCTAATTCAGGTATGCTCTTAACCCGAGAGCAGAAGAGGTAAACCAAACTAAGTCTAGCTAGAACTTAGTTCAGGCAGGAAAAAGCATTCTTAATCTAAAACTAAGCAATAAGGCTCACAAATCCTATGAGTTCTTATGCTCAGCAACTACCTATAGAAGTGTAAATGAACTTCTTCAGAATCTTTCCTGAATCTTCCAAAGCACATCCTACTCTAGTTGATTCAAATCCTCATTACAGAAAGAACAGAACATCCTTCCCCTCTTCTGTAATTTGGATTTAAAAAGAAACAGAGAAGAAATAACTTATCAATTCCCCTCTGAACATCCCACAGCACATCCTACTGAGGTTCATTCATATCCTTATGACAAAAAGAAAGAAACATCCTTTCTTACTTCCTGCAACTCAGATTAAGAAAATGAACTAATTAATTAACTAAGTGGAACCAAAATCATTGACATAAAAACACCCTTTTATTGACTCTGCAATATCAAGTCTCATTACATCAACAATTTGCCCACCTCTCCTACTCTAGCTCTCCAACTGTATGCAGAAAAAGCAGAACCCTCCTTTCGGTAAAATATTTACAATAAATAGCCCCTCAAGATGCTTGTTCGGTTCACCTTTCTTTTTTTGTGACTCTTCAGTTTTCCAAAAATAGGCTCTTCATTTTGGGTAACTGAATCTTGAAATGGTCCTAACTTTTCATCTTTGTAACTGTGGCCTTTCAGTTTCATAAAAATGAATCTTTCTATATTCCCTTTCTATTTAAAGAAAAACTCTTTACTTTTACATGATGTTGCCTCCTTAAAAAGAAATTCAACTCTCCCTCCCATGTGCCACATGGATTTTGAATTTAATGGTCACATGCCTAGCACTCCATTCTGAAATAACTGCCCACTCCTCTGCTTTATTAGTGTCGTAGCGTGTCTTTTAATTCTGTGAGTCTCCTCATTAATTGGTCCATATGCCAATTTATGAATCAATTTGGAGCTTATTTCTAATTTGCTTTGCTCTGGTACCAAATCTCAATGTAGACAAGCTCTTTGAGGCATTGAAGGAGCTTGGTGAACAACAGCAAAGCAAAGTTGTTCATGAATTTCCACCTAAAAACTCTTGCAAAATGCGGGTGAGCTTTGAATCTCGGTAAGGAATATGACAGGGCTTATCTGTAGTCAATGAACTTTGGAGCATTCAAAGTATGAATTTCCACTCTGGGTACTAGAAGCATTTTGAAGCCTTGCTTCTTAAACACAAAAAATTCTTTGAGATATTCGAAGACAACCCAGATGCATAGTTTTTTGGAAAGAGATTGAAATCTCAAAGCTAGAAGCCGGCAGATTTTAGCTTCTGAGGTGCGAAAACGGCCTTGGAGCACCCGATTCTGGATTTTCCACCTAAGGCCTCTCCACACACATTCAGTCAAAAATTTCTATAGATAAAATGTTCTCTAGGGAATTTTAGGAGGGCCCATATCATCATTTTTCAAAAATAACTCAAAATCTTTGAAAACAGAGTTGGCGGGATTTTGAATTCCGAGTGTGACAAAGGCTTCGCGTACCTGATTTTGAGATTTTTGTTGTAACCATTTCCACCCATTTGTGAGTCAAGGTCTCTAAAGATCAAATGTTCATTGGAGCATTTGAAGAGGACCCATGTAATTAGTTTCCAAAAATACTCCAAACCATGCAAGAAAAAGGCCGGTGGGTTTGGCCTCTGCGGGTGCGACAAATCTCTTCATCGCGAAAAAGCACTGGTCGACTGCGAAATCCACTTTTGGTGTAGGCCCAGGGCGTATTTCCACCCGTCAACTTTAGGTGAAAGGGCATTTAGCACATGTTCCTTTAATCTTTTTGAAATATCATTATAATATTCTTTCAAAACAATACTTAAGTTTTAACTCATTTAAGTAGGCAGAAACCTCACACACCAAGTGTGATTTCCGCATAGTGGAAACCTTTAGTTTTGCGGAAATTGCACTTGGTGAGTGCAACCTCCGTAATGGAGTAGCGGATTCTCAGAATCCCACCAGGCCCGTTCTCGGCCATTTCTTAACCATTTGACTCGCCATTTGTTGTACTAAGATCGCGAAGACATGAATCTTTGATCTATGCTTTGATACAATGAAAAGCATTGCTCTTTTCAAACTGTTACAAATGTATTGCATGGTGATGTTCGGCTCTGTTATGTTGGTAAGGGGAACCCAAGTTTATAAGTATTCATTTCATCGTATACCAAGGTTCATTCAAAAACTTCAGATAGTCGTCTTCGTTCTTATGAGCTATATCACATGTTACATTTGCATCAGTATATAGGCCCGAGAATCATAAAAGTGCACCATAGATACATTGCATGTCGTATCATCATCATAATATGCTTCCTGAGCTTCAAAATATTTCAAAGACTGTTCATACTCTATTTCTGAAAACTGGATCAACTAGTAGACACCATGTCAATGTGTCATATGAGGAACTTTCTTCTAATTTTTATGAATGCTTGAGAATCTGCTGAAAAGATCATTAATTGAAAGATCATAATCTTTTCCAGATTGGGTGCTACAACCTACCCAATCAATGAGACTTTGAAAACATCCCACCTAGCTTAGAACAAAAAGGCAAAAGAAGGAAAATCTGGCAAAGATTACCTACCTATGAAGACTCAAACCTAGACTCAAGACTGACTAGACTGACTTGATATGACCAATATTGCCAAAAAAAATGGGTGACTTAAAGTCAGGCAAGAGTCTGTACAGTGTACGGTGTTGTGTGAACTATTTTTTTCTTTTTCTATCCCTATCACCGTATGGTCTCATACCATACAGTATTGTTTAAACTGTTCTTTTTTTACTTTTCCCTCCTGTACCATCTATACCGCTACAGGCCGTTTGGTACTCAACTAGAAATGGAACACACTCACCATGGAGAAATTCGGGAGGAAGTATGTCATAGTCACAAAATAGCATCGTACCATACAGTACACTTTCTCTTCAGTCACAAAATAGCATCGTACCCCTTTTTCTTTAGTGGCATCACCACAAAGTTGAGTACGAAGGGTTGTGTCCCAATAATCATGCATTGAGCCATGAGGGTTCTAATGGGTTTGATGTCGTGTTGGTCTACTCCCAATAGGCTGAATGTTGGAGGCCATAGTGTGGGTTTACCGAAATTTTTACATGTCTCCTCTGGAAGTACATTTACTCTAGACCCTCCATCTACAATGGTGTCTCTAAGAGTGGTGCCAAGGATACTCATCTCAACCACTATTGGGTAACACCCACTATTCACAGCCAGCAACATAGGATCTGCAATAAGACTTGGAGAAGTTTCGGGTACCTGATGAGCTTGTAATGGTGTCGTGTTAAGGATAGTCATCCTTAATTGAGGTATGGTCTCCAGGAGGTCCTAGAGTTTTACCAGCACCTCTGTTTGTCATACCTGCATTAGGATGTTTTCCTCTGCCTTCACATGTGAGGTGTTGGTAGCTTCCTGGGTGCTCTTTCATTGTGCAGCCATCTCCTTCTCAATTGTTATTTTTGCTTTGTGTGCCCTCTCCATCTCCTTATGGGGACCTGGATATGTGGCCTTCTTCACTTGGTCCCTTGTAAGTACAAGCATAGTATTATCAATTTCTATGAGGTTCACTCCCTTCAGGCAGTGTGCATCATCGTGGTCATTGGGACCACACCATTTACATAAGTGTTGTGGGGAAGCACCCTCAGCTTTGCATTCATGAGAGAAGTGCCCCCATTGGCTACATTCCCTGCATTGGATGATAGGTCTCCCTTTGGTGTCATACTGGATGCAGCTTTGATTGGTATTGTTATTACTGTTATTATTTCCCTCTCGCCTGTTATCCCAGTAGCCTCTGGATGATGTCGTGGTGTTTGTTTGCTGGGAGATGCCTGTTGGTGTGGACGTTGTGGCCTGTTCTGTGAACTATACTTGTGCACTTCATGACTTCATGTTGTAGGGGCACTCCTTGACACAGTGACCCATAACTTGGCTGACATCACATAATAATTTTTTTCGATAGGAGCCTTTGGTGTGGCCATTCTCCTTGCAGTCTGTGCACCATAGTTTGTTGTATTTTCTCGTACCCCCCTTCATTGTCTTGAATTCTTTTAACATTCTCTCCATATCATTTTGGAGTGTTGTGACCTTCTTCTTTGGTCCATCATCACTACTTATTTCTTCTTTGGAAGTGTCATTGTCTGATGAAGAGGATTTACTTCTCTTCTTTTTGGATGGCTTGTGCTCACTTTCCAGGTCCATGGCCCAGTTATACGCATCATCATATAAGGTGGGAGGAACTATCTTCATCTTCCTCTGAATTTTTTATTTTATCCCTTCTACAAACCATATTTTCTTCAAGCCATCAGTTGGCTGACTCTCCATATTTCCCACTTGTTCCTTTAGCCGGTGACCGTAGGCCCACACGGTCTCTTTTTTCCCTTGCTTGGTTCCATATATTTTGGATATGATTTCATTCTCATCTCTCAAGAGCTGATACTCCTTCTAAAATTCCTTCTTCAATGCGATCCAGGTGGTCACTCCAGTTTTGTCTAAGTTAGAGTACCAATTGATTGTTATCCCTCAGAGGGTTGCCAAAAACTATTTCATCCACTCCGCTTGGTTAGCGACTACATTTTCGGACCAAATTGTCTGATATGTGCGGAAATGCTAGATGGGATCCTCTTTTCCATCACCATGGAACTTCAACAACTTCTCCTTGTTAGTCACCATGTTTACTTTTCTAGGTGTCGACTGTGTTTGCAGCATAGGTTATTTTATAGGCTGGGATGGTACTATTAATGTCAGTACCCAAGAAATGTTTGGTACGCTACCACTTGATGTCCCCAAACTACTAGAACTGTCTAGGCCTTGTGGGATACTATGATCCACGTGCCCCTCTATCAATTTGATACTCATGGTGGTAGTGGTATCTTGAGCCTTCCTCTGTGTGGCTTCCTCTTCTTCCTTCCTTAGGGCTTCTCTTGTTTCCATTAGTGGGGTTAAGGTTAAGGACCCGAATAAGCTCCTTGTTTCCTCTATGAGGTCCTCATCACTTCTCCTGGCCTCTCGGTCTGATTCCTCTAGACCCTTGCCTTCACTTACTCCCTTCGGTAGTCCTTCGACATATCTTCTAAATCTCTCCCTTTGCTCGGCTTTTTTTTGTGTGAGTATGACTTTTCTAGTAGCTTGTTCCTCCTCGAGTTCCTTCTTTCTTTTTTATTCGATTGATTGGGCATGAATTCTTCGCTCACTTCTCTAGAGGGAAATAATCAACATCGTCGGCCTCTGGGTTAATCTCACTAACTGGTAGGCCCATACTACTTGTACACCATCTAGGTCTTGTCTTCCCGAGTACGTCTAGGTAGTGGCGCCAAATGTTTACCTGCTAGGGTAACCTAGTTTATTGATGCATAGACATTGTACAGAAATGCAAATACATAAGATAGATCAGAGAATATAGAATATTTATTAATCATTCGTAATTTAGTACATTTACAATAGTCACTATATCATATTATCCTCCAAAGAGAAAGTACATTGCTTATATAAAACCTGAAGGGGTGTGACCAAACGTCACCACCGATTCCCAACTGTCGTCCGGTAGTAACTAAGTACCATCAGAACACACACAATATAACTAATACCTTACACAACATAAAGTAAACTCTAGGGCTAACAAAAATAGTCATCATAGGACACACTAATGGGCTCTAAGGTGTACTAGTATCTCATAAGGGGTTTTAATGGGTTCTAAGTGGTCCGAGGAACCCTTAGGACCCATTACGACCCCTTAGACCCATTAGGACACATTAGGAATTAGTAGGACCCCTTAGAATACATTAATAGTCATAAGACCCTTGAGAGAGAGAGAGAGAGAGAGAGAGAGAGAGAGATGTGTTTTCAAGCAAACCTACAAAAAATAACATTTTTTTTGTGTGCTCCCCGTCAAGTTTGAACGTGGTTCAATAACAATAAAATGAGATGACATGATATTGTAGATCTCTCTATTAGCTATCTAACCATATAATTTATTATGAATTATCATTATGTTAATCTTTTCATCTCTAATTTCTTTTGTAAGTATGTCCAATTTTTGTCAAAAACCAAGATTTATTCATTTGGGCTTAGATTTTGGCTCGTTGATCAAATTTTGAAACAAATTACATTTTCAGAAACTAGACTCTAGTTTGCACACTTTAAAAAAAAAATTATTTTTGATTAGTTTTGAATGATTTCTTAGGGGGAGCACACAAAAATTTCACATTTTTAGGATGTTTCCACTTCAGAAAATCACAAAAAATTATACTTTCATCAAGAAATTAGTCAAAAAATCTAGGATAAACTAGGTGGTGTTAGCTAATTTCTCACCAGAGCGATTAATTTTTATTTTTTTTTAAAAGTTAAAATTTTAGGGGGAGCACACCAAACACTATGTTATATTTTTTTACAAAAAAATACTACTTTTTGTGCTCCCCCTTTTTGAGGGCCTTAATATCCACCATTTCTAAAATAAATTAGTAGTTTAGAAACTAGATTTTGAGTAGAAAAACTCTTGTTTTTGTCACATTTTGAAATTTTGAGTGTAACTATCCTTAATTTCTCGTTGATGTTCAAAGTTTGCTGATTTCAGAAAAAAGTGGCATCTTATACCCTTTTTTGGTCCCCCATCTTTGTGAACTTACCCATATATTATCTAACTTTTAACTATTTTTGAACCCTAACTATTCTTTACTAAACTATTAAATAGTAGTCTGTGTGAAAACCAAGGGAGGTCTCCCTGAAAACTCAACCTCCCTGGAGATGATTAACAAAGTTTAACAATGTTTTTGGGACACATGTCTCTAGTAATTATCAAAGCATGAAAATAAATTTTAAAATATTAAAAAGTGCCACCATCAGGTTATGCGTCATCATTCTCATCAAATCCATGTGCATTTTTCCAATTAGTATAAGCAGCTAGCAATTCCTGAGTCATCTGTGTGTTCAGGTTCTTCATGTTGAGGATCTTGATCTTGGCAGCTTCCCTATCCTACTTCAGCTTTAGTACCTTCTCAGCATACTTGGTCAACTGATCCACACTTAGGTATAGGATCGACTTGACCTGTGTAATTTGTGTGATGTCTGCCACGGTGAGGTCTTCCTTGGTCTTGCTTAACTCTATGTTTTCTTTGAACACTTTGACAGCTTTGTCCATATCCAAACCACAAATTCCAGTTTCCCAGTCATGCCTTGGGTTCACCACCCAGTTACCGTTCACCAGGTTCCCCTGTATATCTTTGAGTTTGTATTCCCAACCTTTCATGTCAGTAATCACAGTCCTAAAAGTAGAGTTTATCTAACCAATCGTTCTCCTCAAGATGAAGAATTGACTTTCATCAACCACTAATTTAAGGGACCACTCCGTCAGGAACTTAGGGGTTCCATACTTCTCCACTTCAACCATCTTTCTCAACAGGGATCCTCATTTGTTTTCCTATTTTTCCCATCTTTGATTCTGGGTCTAAATCTTTCAAATGAGAGCTTGCACGTCGGTGTACAGATCCCTGGAATCATGAGTGTACTTATTCCAATCCTTAATTATGCCCTCTATCCAGTCCTCCACTACAGTTGCCAATGCTCTGCCACAGTGAATGTCACTCAGTAGCCTTTTACTTTCAGGGGATGTGGGGTCAAAATTCTCTAGAACCTGTGCTAATGGAATCATGCTGAAATAGTTGAAGGTGTCAATCAACTCAGCCAAAGCTCTGACTATCTACTTTAGTTCTCGCTTCTCTTTGCTATCCTTGATAGACTGGGTGAGCATTCTTTGAGTGGACTATTCTAAGTGGTGATTGTCTTCTTTTTTATCCATAAAACCCAAATCTACTTTAGTAACTTTTAAATCCTCCATAGTAGGTTCCCTATTTCACCCTTCGGGCTTATAGGATGTAAAATTCAGCTATCCACCTACCAATTTTTGTATCTGTAGTGAGTCTGGTTATAGTCTTGATCTTCTTAATTTTGGGTTTTGTATCTGTATACTTGATAACCATGTCTTTGATTGGAAAAGAAACTAGAACCAAGCTACATTTCTTTTTGACAATAGTAGTTAACCACTTAGGAGTTGCGCTTAGCGCTGACTTTTCTTTTGTTCCTTTAACTAGAGTACTCATGGAATCTATATTTGAATCATTAAGTTGAAAGATGTCTGCACCTAATTCCTCGATATTAAAAACCTGTAACGTGGGTTCCACTTCATTTTCCTTTTCTAGATCAAAAAACACTATTTTCTCAGCATCCATCTTCTTCTAGGACTTTCTTAGCATCCATCCCTCTGGACACCATTTGGGTCAAAATTGGATTAAGTGAATGTTTATGATCAAAAGAATTTCTCTTTCTACCTTCATCACCAACGACATAAGAAAAGTCAAAAATATTCTTTGGTGAACCCAAAGGGGTCTTATTATCTTTAAGAGAAAAGGGTTCCTGAAGCTTAATTTCTTTCTTCTTCTTTATCTAATTTTCGGTGAGCTTTAGGACTCCCCTGGTCCTCTGACAAATGTTATGTTCTTCATCCTCATCTTAGTATATGATTGGCATTTCCAATTCATCAAGTTCTTGATAACCTGGTCTAAATAGGTCAGAATTATCCTCTTCTAAACCTTCAATGTTCACCTTTATCCATAGGGATACAATTTGAGTAAGCAACATTATTGAATGCTTCATTCTTATTTCTTCGATCTCATCACAACAATCTTCCCAAAAGTTCTCTAAGTATGGATTAGGAAGGCAATTTTTCAGTCCTAGGCATCGTGCCTTGTTATAATATCCCTTTCTTTCGGTATAATACTAAAAATTGAAGCTCCATAAATCACTTCCAATGCTGACTACATATGACATTGAACCACATTTCAAAATACCCAGCTTAATAGGAAAATACTCCTCCCATTTATCTATTGGCGGGAACTTCTTGACTACCATTGAAAGCTGCCTACAAATTTCTGCTATGACAACAATCAAAATAGAACCTTGGAAGTTTCATAGGTTCTTCTTCAAAGCCACCTATTTGGATGTAATAGAAATGAGGGAGCTAAATATAAAAACTTCCATATTTTTTAATCAATCCCTAGGCATCTTCAGAAATACTTTTGTTAGTCAAACCGGCTAATTCAAAATAGAGGCTTCCTAGAAACACATCATGAACCCTCCTAAAATATTTCAAAGCTTTTCTTTTTGAAGCATAGAATAATACTCATAGATGGAAATGTCTTCTACATGAGGTTCATGTGGAATTCCATTAATTTCTTTAGTTCAAGCTAGACAATAGATTAGCTAAGAGGACATGAATAAATTTTGCCCAAAAATTTGAGCCATGTGAAGTTGTTCTCTCATTGAATCTGATTAGCCCACTCCAGTCCAAGTGCTGATTTCCTTCTAGAATAATCTGAACATAAAAATACATCCAATCCAAAAAGGTGTATGCTTCGGCTGAACCTCTGACCCTATGCAACAACAGCATGATATTATGGACATAAGGTTTCATGTGATACTTATTAGGATGCTTGGGTAACCTAGAACTACCTTTTTGAGGTTTGAGCAGCCAATTTTTAGCCATGTTGTTCCTATGCCTCTCTTTGTCCTCATTGAACCTAACAACTAGGGTAGGAGAAAAATCTACAAAGTTATCTCTGGGAATTTTTAAAACTAACACAACAATCCCTCTATTTACGTCAAGGAGGGTTTCACCGTTTCTCTTTTTCATACGCTCAGAGGCAAGATCATATCTTTCTATGCATTCCCTAATTAATTCGGTGTAAGGGACTACAGGTGGGAAGACCACTACTTCTAGCAATCTGCTACTCAGAATTTCAAGAATATAAGGCTCACCTACATTGTTACCCATTCTCTCTTTTAGTTCATCCAAGTCTACCTCTTTCAAGTCAGTACCATGGATAATCGACCCTTCACATGGAAGACTAGAAACATTTCTAAAAAGATGGAGAGTAGAACTCATGATTTCCTTAACTGAAAGCTTTTACGACTCTAGAAGACCCATGGGAAATTCACAGCTTTGGAAATTAAAACACAAAGTGGAAGAAAAGTAGACTCACCTCTAATTCACAAAGCAAATTGACCACAACTTGGAGCTTGTTACGCTTCTCCAATTCCATTGAGAAATAAAGAGAGAGGGTTAAAATGATTACCATTCCCTTTTTTAACGGTCAAAATCTCAAACAACATTAATTAGGTGCTAACTCCCATGACGCATCATAATGTAGATTGGATGTTCACACACGGGTATTAATTACATACTAACACCACTTTCATGGTTGTTAACTCATAATGATTACTTTTCTTTACCCGTCGGCTTACTGACGTCACTTTTTAGTATGACAAGATCTTTGAAGTATCCAAGCATTTAATGTCCGTCATATCTTACATTTTTGCCAATGGCCAATGATGCATTTGAACCCTCGTGAACCTCTTTGAACTTATTTCATGATTGTTTGAAATGGTTCACAAAATATTCTTGAAGGAGAGAAATGGTTTTGAACCTTATTGTACTCTATGAACATCTTTGAACTACCTTGAGAAAAGTTCAAAGTGGTTCAAGGCATTTAGAGAAGCTTAAAACTTTAGCATATTTAGGATTATTTCCCACGACAGCTGCAAAACACTTGAAAAGTTGTCAGTCTTTAAAAATGATACAAACATGACTGCAACCTAAAGAGCCTATATGAACTCCCTTGAACTTATTTGAATGCGGTTCAAGGGGTTCAAGGAGACAAGAGAAATGAGAAAAAAAAACAATAAGGATCTGAAATGACTTGAAAGATTGGTCGACTTGATGAATTAATGATTATTGAGTGACGCAAAAGGAAAAAATGATGGACCATGAAAGTTTATGAAAGGATTGCAAAGGCTCATCATGAAAAATGAATGGTGGGCTAACAAAAATGTATGCTACTATGCATATATCAAAAGTTATTTGATTGCATAAACCTGTCATTGATTCTTTAAACTTAACATTAGTTTGAATATGATCTACAATAGATTTAGGGGTACAAATTTGCTTTAAAGGAAGGAGACCAATTAACAACATATTTTCCAGGTAGATTCTCAAAACCTTAAAAAAAAGAACCTAGGCCTCGCACTAAGAGGTAAGGTAACAGCTGAATCCCTCGAGCCATGTTAGAAATTGTAGTTGAATAGTAGAACTTGATTGGCCGGTAGTTGATTGGTCGGTGGTTATTTGTTGCTAGATCATTGAATTCAAACTTGTTAGCAAACAAATTTATTTTCTTCAATGATAACTAAAATATTAATTTTGTAGTCCTACCCTAAATTTTTTGTTGGCATTTTGTTCTCTCTAGCATAGATTTGGGGCTCTATAAAGCCTTGATTTTCAAGTCAATTATTACAGCCAAACTTCTCATATCAACGATCGTCATTGACATATATTATTCTATCAGCATAACCATTGTACCCCTCAAAGGTGCATGTGATAATATGTAATAAATTAATATTATATTTCAATCCAGATTGCAGTGAATGACGAACAATGCAGTGATGGAACTAAGTTGGCGATTGAGAACTTGCACGCTTGAAGGGACAACCAAAACATGTTGGTGGTGTGGAAATTGAAGAGTCTACGAACTCTAAGTAAATGTGTTATCTGGGACTAATTTCCAAAATAATTATGATTGTTTCCATGAAGAGGTGCTACATCCAAAATAAGCTTGGATAAGCTTCGAGATGACATATCCATGTCAACACCAATACAATAATAAATGCTTCCTTGTAAGACTTGACATTTTTCTTAAGGGGAAGAATTTGTCCACTTGCCTCCCAAATATCTTTGGAATTTTTCCACTTGCCTTTCAAATATTTTCTAATCATTTGACATTTTTCTTATCAAATAGAATTTATGGACTTGCCTCAAAAATATGTTGAATTTATGGACTGGCCTCCCAAACATGTTTTAATTAGAAATTTCAAATAACTCACTAATTAGTTCAATTTATTGTAATATTTAATTATATTTAAATCAAAATTCAATTGTAATATTTTTTAATCAAATACATTCATGTTTTATTAGTATTAATTCATATAAAATTACTTTTTATGAGAATAAATGGTCCACTTGACACTCGTTTGCATTTAGATGATGTTCACCATAAGAAAGTATCATAACTTCTTAGGAAACTCAATAGAATGATAATGTCATAGATGACCTCCAAAAAGGAAATGGTTAAGGACATCTAAAATAGATTAATAGTCAAATGAATGACCTCCCCAAAGAAGCCTAATGTTTCATTCCTATAATCATTATCTAGATGCAGTAATCCTCTAATCATTATCTAATTATTATTTAGATGGAGTAAGTGTCAATCGACCATTCATTATCAAGTGAGTGTCAATTGACAATTCATTCTAATTGACCAGTCATCCTCAAATGAGTGCCAATTGACAATTCATTCTAATTGACCAGTCATCCTCAAATGAGTGCCAATTGACCATTCATTCTCATGAAAACTAGGTTTTAGACTTTTCATGATTGAACCATTCATTCTCATGAAAAGTGGGTTTGTGAGAATCACTATTCCATAAACATCTTAAAACAATTCATACGAAAGAAACACTTAATTTTTTTTCGAAAGCTCTTCTTATATGAATTACTTTTTAATTAGCAGGATAGCCACAAGCAAAGAATGATACTCTTGGCATATAGTTGAAGTTCAACATGTAGTCTATCACTAACAATGAAGGTAGGGAATGTTGTTTACCCTAGATTACACCGCACACATCCCTTTTATGCCTCCAATTAACGTAGAGGGCTACACTATAGGTGTTCTTGGAAGCTTCTTTTAGAAGAAAAACTGTCATATTGACCACAAGCTTGAGTGATACAGAAGCTCAAGCATTGTTAGAGAATGCCCCAGTCTTATAATATGACAAGTACTTTTCTGAATTACCCTAAAAGAAGGTTTTCCTAATAGAATTGTAAAAACAAGTTGTTAACTTGCAAAGTTGAAGGAAGGAAATCATGTTTAGATATTATGCATAGCATATGTCTGTACAGTCTACTTTCCCCATTATCTATCAAGAGATTACCTGGTGCCATAATCCTGATAGACTGTATCACGTATATAAATTACATAATAACAAGTAAATTGGTTACCAATGCTAACGGTTACAATCAACATATTTTGAGTAACTAACGTATAGGAGACATTGTTGACATACTCTAAAAGAGGCCATGTGATTATACATCATATGTAAGA
Source organism: Thuja plicata (assembly GCA_018584345.1). Taxonomy (NCBI): domain Eukaryota; kingdom Viridiplantae; phylum Streptophyta; class Pinopsida; order Cupressales; family Cupressaceae; genus Thuja; species Thuja plicata. The sequence continues at coordinate 1,053,857 of MU227397.1, read as the reverse complement.
CAGAGATGATTTATTAGAGGTTGGTGCTTGGACTGATGTATCGATAGGAAAGGGCTGAGGAGGCATGGCGATATCAACAGCTCCCTCCAACATCTAGATCACCATACTCATTGAAGGTCATTGAGAAGTACTTTACTGAATGCACCATAGTCCCATCATGCTTAAATTCTTGGCTATGACTTCATCTTCATCATTTGCTTTATTTTCTCCTTTCAGAGTCTGAAATTCTCCCATTTCCACTTGTTTGAATCCCCACTCTGGATAGTAAAATTGGTTGCATCTACTTCCTTTCATGTCAAATTTTTTTCTTCCTCCTACCATTTCCATTACCAACATACCATAGTTGTACACATCTGATCTATTAGTCATGGGTCCATTACTTCTAGACCACACTTCTAGATCCATGTAGATAGGGGTTCCTCTAGCACCTATTAGAGACACGTGACTCTCTTCTCTATCTATGAGTTTAGCGAGACCAAAATATACAACCTTTGGGGAGAAATTGACATCTAGCAATACATTATGGGGTTTTATGTCACAATGCAATATCTTGCTTCTGCACTCGTCATGTAGATATGCAATCCCATGAGTCGTGTCTATTGCAATAGAATACATTTGTTTATAGTTCAATCCATTTTGACCATCTACATGGATGTACTCATAAATCAAAGCTCTTTTAGACCCCTCAAAGCAATATCCCAAAACTTGCTCCAAGTCTAGATGCAAGTGGTGGACTCTTCCAATGGTAAGTACTTCATTCATAAATTGGACTTGACTATGTTTCAATTTGTTAACAATTTTAAAGGCTATTACACATTCATTAGGAAGTTCACCTTTGAAAACCGTGGCAAAACCTCCTTGGCCAAGTCTAGTCACAAAATTGTTGGTGTATCTTTTAATCTGATGATAAGAATATCTGGTGGGAATTCCCGAGTGTAAGAAGTTCTCAACAGAAGGATATGTTTAATTGAGGGGATCCATATACCCTCTAATGTCCTTCACCTCCTCTTCATGCGCTCTTTTCTTTCTATTAATCCTTGTGCAAATAAAAATGATTACCAAGGTAATGAAGACACCAGATAGAATGCATATAGCTACATTAAAATTCATAGCCAATTTTCATACAGTTAAGCGAATAAGGTAATGAGCCATTACAGATTCAAGGAAATTTTAAATGAGATAATTTTAATAGAAACAAAATTCATAGTCTGAAATAACTTTCCTACTCTATATCTCAAGGTCATCCACCACTTCTTATGGTAGTGAATTTTTCCTTCAACATTATTGTAGAGAAGTTTTCCTTCAACAAAGAAACTTGAAACTAAAAATAACGCTTCCAAATCGACAACCCTAAGCCAATTTAGATTACGATCTCTTTTTTAGATATACGTGATCTTCCTACTTATTTTTTGATAGTCAATTTTTTATAAGCCTTGGCTATATGTCTGAACTATTAATTATTAAATGCATATATATATATAAAAGTATACCAGAGCAGTTGTATCCGTGGGGACCGTCTGGACAAATGCACACATCTAACAAATGATGAATGGATATCCTTCCCGAGGCTTCATAGGAAGTGTAACCATCACTGAAATTCCATTTGATTTCAAATCTTATGCGGAGGATTTCCCTCAAATTCTTTTCATCAGTAATGTTGTCACTTCAACTTATAGCTTCTCACTTGGTTCAAGACTTGTTTGTTAGAGAGAAAGAAACAATTTGTTATTGGTCCATTTTCTATTGAAGCCAAGTACCAAAATTGAGGCTATTTGGTTTCAGAATTTTCTCATTGAGTTTGGTATTCAATCTAAACAACCATCAATCATATTTTGAGACAATCAATGTGCTACTCAAATCTCATGTATCCCAATCCATCATCAATGGACCAAGCATATTGAAATCTAGATACACTACATTGGGGATCTCATTCATGGACAAGTCATCAGTCTACTATTGTCCAACATCCAAGCAAGTTGCCAATATTTTTACCAAAACCTTCATGTAAAGAAAGTATTCTTATTTGTTAACTTTGTTGGGGGTGTGGGAGGCTTCATCTTGTGGGGGGCATACCTTGTCTTTCCTTACTCTTGAGGTCCTTTCTCTCTCCATTTTTAGGGAGAGAGGTCAAAGCTATTCTAATATTGTTTTATTAAAAAATTTAAACAAACAACCATCCACAGGTCCAAAGTCAAGGCTATACCTAGCCCCAACCAATACCTCCAAGGAACTTTGGTAAGGATGTAACATAAAATTATCACAACCATGTATGACAAAAATTAATGCTAGACTTGAAAAGTAGAGAAAATTGTCTTTTTTTAGTAGACTTTTTGGAAGGCCTATGGAAAGTAGATATAGACAAGGGCCTTAAAGCAGGTTTTTGTGCCACCTAATTGGGAGGGTATCAAAGAGGAATCCCAAATAAATAAGAGATGGGATCACATGTTCAAACACTTAAAAACATCATTGAATTCTCATCCACATCTTAGTTTGTCAATAGAGTCATTTTACCCATGCTAAGATTCAATGTTTGCTTTCTTCAACATTGAGGAAGACAATCCCCCACTTTTCAAGCCCATTTTACAAGTTTCTTGAATGCCATCATGACCGTGTTAGGAAGGAGACAAATTTTGTTACAATGTATGCATACAAATAAACTCTCCAAACAAAGTTTTAGTTTCCATGGCATCACACCATAATTCCTTCTTAAGATAAACCACATATACCCCAATGACATGTTGAGTTCAATCTATGTGTGTATCGATATATCAATTAATCTATTTCACTGGTTTATTCACTAAATGTATTTGGAACACCATGACCTGGCCATTTACCTTCAAAATATAATATATTGATGAAAATGACAAAACCAAGAAGCATGTATGTACTCATCATGAACAGATTCATCAACGTTAACAAGAAAGTTTAAAAATTTCATGATTCTTTATGTGGCACAATTACCTTGTTACAAACTTACAAAGAATTACAACTGCTCAAAAAGAAACCATAGCATACATAGCATGATTCCAACACATAATTAATTGCTTGAATTAATAGCACAAACTGATAGCCAGTTGGCACAAGATGCATATTACATTGGCTATAATGTGCTTATTACATTGGGTGTAGTTTTGTTGCTATGACATTATTGTAGATAAAATATTGAGTCAAAAGTTATCTCTCCTTTTTCGATGGAGATTGAAATATAAAATATCAGAGAAAAACCAAATCTACCACAAATACATGATTCACCAGTTAAGAGTGATATTTAGTTGCATTACATAAACTTCTATTCTTGGGATCCATTTATTAATATGCTATAAAGATATAATAACAATATATAGATAATAGCTATCAGAATATAACTTTGACAAGGTATACATACACAAGCTCACTCTCTTTGAAACATATGCCCTTTAAGAAACTCTCTGACATATCTGATCTACAGATGTACTCTCAAATATCTTGTCAGCATTGCCAACTTCAAATCCATCCCGCCTATGGTACTCCAAGATCTGTAAAGTAAAACAAGAGTTAGAACCAATAGATTTAGAACCAATAGATTTTGATCTGATTGACTTATTTCTAACACCCCGCCTATAAATAACATCAAGTACCTTGGATGTATAAATGAATTCAATAAACATAAGTTTTTGACATTAGGGGAAAGTTGACATACCAAGGACAAGAAATCAGGACCAAGTATGATATTAGAAGATCTGATGTCTCAATACACAATGGTGCCTTCACCAAATTTCTTGTGCAAATACCTCAGTCCTTTGGCAACCCCTATTGCAATCTATCACCTTGCTTCCCATGACAATATCTTGGGACAAGAAAGGTGGCGATCAAGCCATCCATTGGAGGCATATTCATAACCAAGGGCAGGACTCAATTTATCATTGCAAAATGCTAACAGAGCTAATATATTCTGATGGCGAGCCACTTTTAAAAATTCCATTTCAGTCTTGACATAGGTCTCAAAAGAGCAGGCTTCAAACTTCTTCACCATGACATTATATTCAAAACACCCATCCTCATTTAGAATTCCCTTGTATAACTTCCATATTCTATTTTTCTTAAATAAGTCATCATTTTTTACTTTGGTTATTTCATCACAGGAGAGCTCTCATGGAGGACATAATGTGGCCTTGACCTTCTTTCTGCAATCACAACCATAAAACATTTTACTAACTTTCTCCTCTTTTTTTGATGGAGTTTGCATAGCACTACTAAAAGTTTTGGAGTCATGAGTGACACCAGCTCTTCCATTCATATACACATCAATTGGGACTCCAATGGATGGCCTGCTCTCCATTTGTCTATTGGCTTGAAAATCTATAGGGAAGGAGGTAATTGTATATTATGTCATGACAAAAATCTGCCTTTACAATGAAATTCATTGTTATGCCTTGGCTATGTACTATTGATTATTTCTCTTAGTAGTAATACATTGTTCTTTGGGTGCTACTACAATGTGAGACATCAAGGCTTCGATAATCACTATTCCCTTATAGCATTTCATAGCATAACTTTAAATAATACTATTTATTGGCATTACTAGAGTTGTTGGTATTAGTGATTTGAATCCACACTTTCATCTTGTTTGTTGCTTCTCGTTATGCATTTTGGTTCACTGATGTCATTATTTAACCTCCTTATGCTAAAATTGTTCTTGTAGTGGTAACAATAGTGTCACTTGTCATTATACTTGTTGACATTAGATCCTATGACAGTCATAATTCTATCAACATTTTCTCATTTTGTAAAATATTTCCATGATGAGAACATTCAAATGTGATTTCTCTTAGCACTGAAATCTATTATTATCATGTATCTACCTTTATAGCAGCCTGTCAATGTGTTAAATTTTTTTTTACTCTTGCTACTCTTAAAACATATGATGTATCTATTATTGTAATATCTAGAAACTGTGCTCTGAATGACCAAAAATTTTGTCTTACAAGCTTGTGAGTGCCCTCAATGACTGATATTGATATTACAGTGAGTACTTTTGTAGCATATATTCTTGTCTAGTAACATAGTTATTTTTAGAATTTCCATGCCCAACATAGCACAAAGCACCGCATTCATAGCAATTTTCATCAATGTTCCGTAGACTCTTTTATCTTTGATATTTTTATGGATCAAAATGTATTTATTATTCAATAGAATTGCTATATCCCTTCACTATAATGACACATGACTATATTCCAAATATTATTATTGTTTTCATTATTGGAATTGTCTTTCCTTATGAGCTTCTATGTTTAATATATGACAAAATGAAATCCTCTTTGTGGCTGTGAGCTCCATGATGGTTCCATTTATGGACACTTTTCAAGTACTAATGTATTGAAAGTTGTAAATGAATGATACAATTTGCGTGAGTTAGATTTTCATAACAAATGAACCTTTGGGATGTTTTCTAGTCTAAATTTTAAATTTCTCAATTGCTATGAGATATTCTGACATCTAATATTGACTACTTAGAACAAAAAAATCATCTAATAGAGAATAGGGAGAAGAGAAAAATTCACAATAAAATGGGCAGTGAAAAGCATCCATGAATGATCATCTCTGATCTATCAGCAAGAACCTTTGGAAAAGTCATTAGTACTTTCTTCAATTGTTTCTTTATTTCTTTCTAAGTGTTGATTCATGCAATAATTGTCATTGACCAGAAATGCAATCTATCGATGGTTGCGTGTATGATAATGGAAGCGCCAAACTCAACAGAAAAGCATACATGTAGAAATGATGCTAAAGCTATAGCTAAAACAAGCTGCATAAAGCAAACCAAAAGTTTGAATTCCTTGTATATACTAGGTAGAGGTCTACTTACCCTGATATGGTCCATTGGATATGTCTGATTGTTGGCACTGAATTGTTCATGTCGCTTATGAGCCTAATTGTGAGCTTGATTGTGATTGTTGTTCTACAGAACATCTGACATTCTGAAATGGAAAAGTCAGTTATAAATAACATCCTACTATGTTTCCAGGCTCAGTAACAACTAACATTTCCAAAGCTCAGAAAAATAACAGACAAATGGCATTGAGATTTTAGAATCCAAATTTGAGTAGCAAAGCCTAAAAGAAACAAGTTAATATACTAGCACAAGAGATAAATTAAAAATCTACTAACCACAACCGAATAGGTCACTGGAGTGGATGATGTTGAATAGCAAGCCTGACCAGCTGATTTATAATTCTTTAGCATAGGCTTCCATCTTTTTGATGATTTTTTATTGAACGCTAGATTAGTTTTTGATATTGGACTGCTAAAACTTGTACAAACCCCAATGTGCTTAAAAATTACCCAAGGAAACCTATTCATGGTCACACCTAAAACATTTGAATAAAGCAACTTAATAAGAATATTCCCTTTAATAATATCCAAGAACCCTTCTCCTCACACAATGTTCCAAATACAAACCCTAGTAGTTGTTCAAAGTCAACTAAAAAATATTATATCATAAGAAAACAAAAATTTAAGCTTCAAGAGGGAGATAAAGAAATACCTGTTTGCAGACCCATCTGATACAGCAGTATTGTTAGAGGGATTGGCTTCTATTGGGTTTTTTCTTTTATTCTCCATTTGCCTTTTCTTCTTCTGTCTTTTTTTTATATCATGAGAATTCAAATCAATAGAAGCAGTGTTTTGTTCCATTGATGAACAATTTTTAGCCTTAGAATCCCAAGTTTGAGTTGCAGAGGTTTGTGCAATGTATGACCCTTGCTTAGGTGGTTCCAGCTTCTTTATAGCTAGAATTTCTAAAATCACTTGGGATCACCAGGGAACACCTTATTTTCTTCTCTTTTTTTCCAAAGGTGGTACGTTCTCCATTAAATCGTGTTACGAATCTGTAGCCATTAAGCATCATAATAAATGTCTCATCAGAGCCATAAAACTCAGATTATAAAAACATATAATGCAAGGAAAAAGAAATGAAGGAAACATAAAAACAAAGATACCTATTGAGAAGACAGTGGTGATTTGTAAACAAAGAAAAAATGACAACAAAATTTGCATTAAATAATAATGATCTTCACTAGGTAGAAATATTCC
>MU227397.1:997165-1018187 GCA_018584345.1 Thuja plicata | reverse complement strand
TTATCAAACAAACTCCTTTGATATTTGTGTTAGTCTTACCTTTGGTTGTCAATCTTTACTTCTTTCTTATGTCAAGGATTGAGTCCCAACCTCTACAAGAATCAATGATATCAACTAAATAGGGGACACTAATATTATGGTAATTAAATAGTCTTCAGACAGCATAGACCCAACTCGATATACTCCTCCAAAATAGTGTTTATAAGCTATGCTAAACACAAGAAATTGAATGATAGATAACATGGAATTATGTCACCATCATAAAACAAAAATTAACCAAGGAATTATATCGCAGAAACAAAGAATGATTTGTCATCAATAACATATTCTTTCATTATGCTTTCAGATTACTGATTCTTGTATTTCATTTATTTCATTCCTATGGGACTGATATTCTGTTGAATTTATAGTACATGCTATTGGATCTTTTTTGCCACGAGTGATATCAGGAGAATTTTAATACTTTCATTATTATATCTATGTACGCCCAATTATTGAATAGTAATTTCATTTCATGCAATGGCAAGCAGATTTGGAGGTATCCATGGTTGTTCTTTGTTAGGGAACTGCTATATGAATTTGAAGGGTATGAGGTATAATAATGTAGTGATGGATGCACCAATATTGATTGCAATACTTACAGGGGAATGGAAAGTTGGGGTTGAACTAGTCTGAGTCCTAAAGGGATCTGGATAGAATATTTGAGAGAATATCAATGTATTGATGATTGTTGTTCCTGAAGGCACTTGTCCACAAATTTGAAGGTATCAAGTTTACATATTTGGTGCTACATGTGCTCTAATGTTGCTTGTAGTACTAGAGGAGAAATGAGAGGTTGGGATTTTACTAATCTTTGTCCATACATGATCTAGATTGAACATTTGAAGGAGAAAATAGAGATCGAACCTTTTTAAATTTTGCAAAAGTAAAAACAGATTTGATGGACTAGTTGGTGGAAGGATTAGAAGTTGGTGTGTGACATGGGTTGGCTTTGACAAAGGGGAGCCACTATACTAACAAATTGACTGATATTTTGGAAATTTATCGATGAGGAGGCATTTAACAAAGGCCACCATTTAAGGCTACATTTGTGATGGGTTCGGAAGGAGGATTGGAAGATCAAGGGGCTTTGATATTGGCTTCTTGTAGTATTTATCATTATGAAGGGTTCTAAAGCAATTTCCAAAGATATTGAATTCAAATTTCATCAACTTTTGAGGGTTTCTCAAAGAAGATATGTTAAATTTGCAAATTCAATCACTAGCCATCTTTGATACAGCGGGATAAGCATGAAAGACAACACACTATATAATTATTGCAAGCTTCATCCCTGTGCTACTGCATATCTGATAGAGCTCATATTTTGGTTTGTTTTCGATGGCGATCCAAAGGATGGAAACCATAAATTCTATAGGGACCACCATCGTTGGCCCATACATAAGAAGAAGGATAATAAATAATTTGAAGGCTATGGCCATGGGGTTCCAATCATCGCTGACACAAGCATCATCACTGAGGTTTTTCCCCTTTGATTTTACCTCCTGGTATGTGCGGGTGGCTTCCTCCTCCCTAATTATTAGCATGTTACAAGATGGTGTGAAGAAATCATAATCTTCCATTTTCCAATGAAAGAGGCCATTCATTGAATCTCCATCATCCCCAGAACATTCTTCCAACTACAACACCCCTTCGCCATTGGGCTCCAGTCTTCTTTTCCCTCCATCTTCTCCCAATTTCTCTCCTTCATATTCTAAGTCTAAAGATGCTAACTCCTCGCTCACCATTTGTGTACGGAGGTCTATCAAGTACTTCCTCCCAGCTTTCTCCATGGTGAGTGTGTTCCACTTCCAGTTGTGGTTCACCTTCCCCGAGGTGAGCCACCCTCATCCCAAAATAGCATTGTACCCCTTTTTCTTTAGTAAGGTCACCACAAAGTTGAGTATGAAGGGTTGTGTCACAATCATCACACATTGAGCCATGAGGGTTCTGATGGGATTGATGTTGTTCTACTCCGCTCCCAATAGGCTGAATGTCAGAGGCCACAGTGTGGGTTTACCCAAATTTTTCCATGTCTCCTCTAAAAGTACATTTACTCTAGACCCTCCATCTACAATGGTCTCTATGAGATTTGTGCCAAGGATATTCATCTCAACCACCCTTGGGTCATGCCCACTATTCACGGCCAGCAACATAGGATTGACAGTAAGAATTGGAGAAGTTTCAAGTACATGATGGTTTGTGATGGTGACGTGTTAAGGATAGTCATCCTTAATTGAGGTATGGTTTCCAGGAGGTCCTAGAGTTTTATTGGCACCTCCATTTGTAATACTTTCCTTAGGATTTTTTCCTTCGCCTTCGTGCATCAGGTGTTGGTAGGTTCCTAGGTTCTCTTCTGCTATGTGGCCATCTCCTTCTTAATTGCTTCTTTTTCTTCATGTTCCCTCTCCATCTCTGTATGGGGATCTAGATATGTGGCCTTCTTCACTTGGCCCCTTGTAAATACAAGCATAGTATTACAAATGTCTATGAGGTTCACTTGGTTCAGGCAGTGTGCATCATTATGGTCACCGGGACAACACCATTTACACAAGTGTTGTTGGGAAGCACCCTTGGCTTTACAGTCATGAGAAAAGTGCCCCCATTGCCTACATGCTCTGCATTAGATGATAGGTCACCCTTTGGCATCATACTGGATGCGGCATTGGTTGGTATTGTTATTAGTGTTATTATTTTCCCCTCGCCTGTTATCCTGATATCCTTTGGATGATGCCGTGGTGCTTGCTTGCTGGGAAGTGCCTGCTAGTGCAGATGTTGTGGCTTGTTCTATGAAAAATACTTGTGCACTTCATGACTTCATGTTGTACAGGCACTCATTGATGAAGTGACCCATAACTTGGCAGATATCAATGAATGATTTTTTTGGAAAGGAGCCTTTGGTGTGGCCATTCACCTTGCAGTCTGTGCACCATAGTTTGTCATCTTTTCTCATACCCCCTTCATTATCTTGAATTCTTTTAACATTCTCTCCATATCTTTTTGGAGTTTCATGACCTTCTTCTTTGGTCCATCATCACTGTTTCTTTCTTCTTCAAAAGTGTCATTGTCCGACAAAGAGGATTTACTTCTCTTCTTTTTCGATGTCTTGTGCTCACTTTCTAGGTCCATGGCCCAATTATAGGCATCGTTGTATGAGGTGGGAGGAACTATATTAATCTTCCTCTAAAGGTTCAATTTCAACCCTTCTACATACCATCTTTTCTTCAAGCCATCAGCTGGATGACTCTCCATATTTCCCACTAGTTCCTTTAGCCGGTAGTCGTAGGCCCGTATGGTCTCCTTTTTCCCTTGCTTGGCTCCATATATTTCAAATACAATTTCATTTTCATCTCTTAGGAGCTGAAACTCCTTCTCGAATGATTTCTTTAATGCGTCCCAGGTGGTCACTCTAGTTTTGTCTAATTCAGAGTACCAATTGATAGCTACCCCTCAGAGGGTTGCCAAAAACTATTTCATCCACTCCGCCAATTTAGCGACTACATTAGTGAACTAAGTTGTCTGATATGTGTGGCAATGCCAGACAGGATCCTCTTTTCCATCACCGTGGAACTTCAGCAACTTCTCCTTGTTAGTCACCATGTTTACTTTCCTAGGTGTCGACTGTGCTTGCAACATGGGTTGTTTTATAGGCTGGGATGGTAAACCCAGCGTTGGTACCTAGGAAATGTTTGGTATGCTACCACTTGATGTCCCCAAACTACTAGAATTGTCCAGGCCTGGTGGGCTACTATGATCCTTGTGCCCCTCTATCACTTCAATGCTCATGGAGGTAGTAGTATCTTGAGCCTCCCTCTGTGCGGCTTCCTCTTCTTCCTTCCTTAGGGCTTCTCTTGCTTTTGTCTATGGGGTTAAGGTTAAGGACCCAAACAAGCTCCTTGTTTCCTCTAGGAGATCCTTGTCACTTCTCCCGACCGCTTGGTCAGATTCCTCCAGACCCTTGCCTTCACTTTCTCTCTTTGGTAGTTCTTTGGCACATCTTCTAAATCTCTCCCTTTACTCAGCTTGTTGTTGTGCCAGTACTGCTTTTCTAGTGGCTTGTTCCTCCTCGAGTTCCTTCTTACTATTTTTATTCAATTGATTGGGCATGAATTCTTTGCTCACTTCTCCACAGGGAAATAATCAACATCATCGGCCTCTAGGTTAATCTCACCAACTAGTAGGCCCATAGTGCACATACACCATCCAGGTCTTGTCTTCCTGAGTACGTCTAGGCAGCGGCACCAGATGTTTACCCTTTGGGGTAACCTAGTTTACTGATGCATAGACATTGTATGGAAATGCAAATACATAAGATAGATCAGAGAATATAGAATCTTTATTAATCATTCATAACTTGAGTACATTTACAATAGTCACTATATCATATTATCCTCCAAAGAGAAAGTATATTGCTTATATAAAACCTGAAGGGGTGTGACCAAACATCACCACCAATTCCCAACCGTCATCTGGTAGTAACTAAGCACCATCAGAATACAAATAATATAACTAATACCTTACACAACATAAAGTAAACTCTATGACTAACAAAAGTAATCATCATAGGACACACTAATGGGCTCTAAGGTGTACTAGTATCTCATAAGGGGTTTTAATGGGCTCTAAGTGGTCGTAGGAACCCTTAGGACCCATTACGACACCTTAGACCCATTAGGACTTAGTAGGACCCCTTAGAACACATTAATAGTCATAGGACCCTTGAGAGAGAGAGAGAGAGATGTTTTCTAGCAAACCTACAAAAACATAAAAATTTTTCTTGTGTGCTCCCCATCAGTTTTGCACGTGGTTCAATAAAAATAAAATCATACGACATGATATTGTATATCTCTTTGTTATCTATCTGACCATATAATTTATTATGAATTATCATTATGTTAATCATTTCATCTCTAATTTCTTTTGTAAGCATGTCTGATTTTTGTCAAAAACCAAGATTTATTCATTTGGGCTTAGATTTTGGCTCATTGATCGAATTTTGAAACAAATTACATTTTTAGAAACTAAGCTCCATTCTACACAGTTTAAAAAACAAGTTTTGTTTTTTGATTAGTTTTCAATGATTTCTACGGGGAGCACACAAAAGTTTCACATTTTCAGGATGTTTCCACTTTGACAAATCGCAAAAAATCATACTTTCATCAAGAAATTAGTAGAAAAATCTAGGAAAAACTAGGTGGTGTTAGCTAATTTCTCACCAAAGAGATTAATTTTTTTTTATAAAAAATTTAACATTTTAGGGCGAGCACACCAGACGCTATGTTATGTTTTTTCACAAAAAAAAGACTACTTTTTGTGCTCCCCCTTTTTGAGGGCCTTAATATCCACCATTTCTAAAATATATTAGTAGTTTAGAAACTATATTTGGAGTAGAACAACTCTATTTTTTGTCACATTTTGAAATTTTAAGTGTAACTATCCTTAATTTCTCATTCATGTTCAGAGTTTGCTGATTTCAGAAATAAAGTGGCATCTTATACCCCCTTTTTGGTCCCCCATCTTTGTACACTTACCCATATATTATCTAACTTTCAACTATTTTTGAACCATCACTATTCTTCACTAAACTATTAAATAGTAGTCTGTGTGAAAACCAAGGGAGGTCTCCCTGAAAACTCAACCTCCTTGGAGACGGTTAACAAAGTTTAACAATGTTTTTGGGACACATTTCTCTAGTAATTATCAAAGCATGAAAATAAATATTAAAATATTAAAAAGTACCACCATAAAGTTATGCGTCATCATTCTCATCAGATCCATGTGCATTTTTTCAGGTTGTATAAGCGGTTATCAATTCTTGAGTCATGTGTGTGTCTGGGTTCTTCATGTTGAGGATCTTGACCTTGGCAGCTTCCTTATCCTACTTCAGCTTTAGTACCTTCTCAGCATACTTGGTCAACTGATCCACACTTAGGTATAGGATCGACTCAACCTTTGTAATTTGTGTGATGTCTACCACAGTGAGGTCTTCCTTGGTCTTGTTTAACTGTATGTTTGCTTTGAACACTTTGATAGCTTTGTCCATATCTAAACCACAAATTTGAGTTTCCCAGTCATGTGTTGGGTTCACCGCCCTGTTACCATTCACCAGGCTCCCTTGTATATCTTTGAGTTCGTATTCCCAACCTTTCATGTCAGCAATCACAGTCCTACAAGTAGAGATTATCCAACCAATCATTCTCCTCAAGATAAACAATTGACTTTCATCAGCCACTAATTTAAGGAACCACTCCACCAGGAACTTAGGGGTTCCATACTTCTCCACTTCGACAATCTTGCTCAACAGGAATCCCCATTTGTTTTCCTCTTTTTCCCAGCTTTGATTCTAGGTCTGAATCTTTAAATGAGAGCTTGCACATCGGTGTACAGATCCCTGGAGTCACGAGTGTACTTATCCCATTCCTTGATTACGCCCTCTATCCATTCCTCCAGTGCAGTTTCCAATGCTCTACCACACTGAATTTGACTCAGCAGCCTTTTACTTTCAGGGGATGTGGGGTCAAAATTCTCTAGAGCCTGCGCTAATGGAAGCATGCTGAAATACCTGAAGGTGTCAATAAACTCAGCCCAAGATCTGACTGTCTGCTTTAGTTCTCGCTTCTCTTTGCTATCCTTGACGAACTGGGTGAGCATTCTCTGAGCAGACTATTTAAAGTGGTGATTATCTTCTTTTCGATCCATAAAACCCAAATCTACTTTAGTAACTTTGAAATCCTCCATAGTAGGTTCCCTATTTTCCCCTTCAGGCTTGTAGGACGTAAAATTCAGCTGTCCACCTACCAATTTTTGTATCTACAATGAGTCTGGTTGTACTCTTGGTCTTCTTAAGTTTTGGTGATTTACCTGTATACTTGATAACCATGTCTTTGATTGGAATAGAAACTAGAACATGGCTACATTTCTTGTTAACAATAGTAGTTAACCACTTAGGAGTCGCACTTAGGGTTGACTTGTCTTCTGTTCCTTTGACTAGAGTACTCATGGAACCTGTATTTGAATAATCGAGTTGAAAGATGTCTACACCTAATTCCTTGGTGTCAAAAACCTGTGACGCAGGTTCCACTTCCTTTCCTTTTCTAGATCAACAAACATTTTTTTCTAAGTATCCATCTTCTTCCGGGACTTTCTTTGGGATCTGGTGATTCTAGGCACCATTTGGGTCAAAACTAGATTAGGTGAATGTTTATGATGAGAAGACTTTCTCTTTCCACCTTCATCACCAATGACATAAGAAAAGTCAGAAATATTCTTTGGTGAACCCAAAGGGGTCTTATTAGATTTAAGAGAATGGGGTTCCTGAAGCTTAATTGTTTTCTTCTTTTTTATCCAGTTTTTGGTGAGCTTTAGGACTCCCCTGGTCCTCTGAAAAATGTTGTGTTCTTCATCCTCATCTCAGTCTATGACTAGCACTACCAATTTATCAAGTTCTTGATAGCCTAGTTTGAATAGGTCATAATTATCCTCTTCTAAACCTTCAATGTTCACCTATATCCGCAAGGATATAATTTGAGTAAGCAACATTCTTGAATGCTCCCTTCTTATTACTTCAGTCTCATCACAACAATCTTCCCAAAAAATCTCTAAGTGTGGATTAGGAAGGCAATTTTTCAGTCCTAGGCTTCGTTCCTTGTTATCATATCCCTTCCTTTTGGTATAATACTAAAAATTGAAGCTCCATAAATCACTTCTAATGCTCACTACATATCACATTGAACCACATTCCAAAATACTTAGCTTAATAGGAAAATACTCCTCCCATTTATCTCTTGGCAAGAACTTCTTGACTTCCATTGAAAGCTGCCAAAAAATTCCTACCATGACAACAATCAGAATGGAACCTTGGAAGTTTCATAGGTTCTTCTTCAAAGCCACATATTTGGAGGTAACAGAAATGAGGGAGCTGAATATAAAAAACTTCCATATTTTTAATCAATCCCTGGGCATCTTTAGAAATCCTTTTGTTAGTCAAACCGGCTAATTCAAAATAGAGGCTTCCTATAAACACATCATGAACCCTCCTAAAATATTGCAAAGCTTTTCTTTTTGAAACTTATAATAATACTCATCGATGGAAATGTCTTCTACATGAGGTTTATGCAGAATTCCATTAATTTCCTTAGTACAAGCTAGATAATAGATTAGATAAGAGGACATGAATAAATTCTGCCCAAAAATTTGAGCCATGTGAAGTTGTTCTCTCATTGAATATGCTATGAGCCCACTCCAATCCAGGTATTGATTTCCTTCTAGAATAATCTAAACATAAAAATACATCCAATCTACAAAGGTTTCTTCAGCTGAACCTCTGACCCTATGCAACAACAACATGATATCGTGGATGTAAGGTTTCATGTGATCCTTATTAGGATGCTTGGGTAAGCTAGAACCGCTTTTTTAAGGTTTGAGCAGCTAATTTTTAGCCATGTTGTTCCTATGCCTCTCTTTGTCCTCATTGAACCTAACAACAACTTGGGAAGGAGAAAGATCTACAAAGCTATCTCCAGGAACTTTAAAAACTAACACAACAATCCATCTATTTACGTCAAGGAGGGTTTCACTATTTCTCTTTTAAATAGGCTCAGAGATAGGATCATATCATTCTATGCATTCCCTAACTAATTCGGTGCAAGGGACTACAGGTAGGAATATCGCTGCTTCTAGCAATCTGCTACTCATAATTTCAAGAATATAAGGCTCACCTACATTGTTACCCATTCTCTCTTTCAGTTCATCCAAGTCTAACTCCTTCAAATCAGTACCATGGATAATCAACCCTTCACATGCAAGACAAGAAACATTTCTAAAAAGATGGAGAGTAGAACTCATGATTTCCTTAACTGAAAGCGTTTACGACTCTAGAAGACCCATGGGAAATTCACATTTTTGGAAATTAAAACACTGAGTGGACAAAAACCAGACTCACCTCTAATTTAGAAAGCAAATTGACCACAACTTGGAACTTTTTACGCTTCTCCAATTACTTTGAAAAATACAGAGACAGAGTTAAAATGATTACCATTTCCCCTTTTAACGGTCAAAAGCTCAAACAACATTAACTAGGCGCTAATTCCCATTATGCATCATAATATAGATTGGATATTCACACACGGGTATTAATTACATACTAAAACCACTTTCAAGGTTCTTAACTCATAATGATTACTTTTCTTTACCCGTGGCTTACTTACGTCACTTTTCGGTATGACAAGATCTTTGAAGTACCCAAGCATTTAATGTTCGTCATATCATACACTTTTGCTAATGGTCAATGATGCATTTGAACCCTCATGAACCTCTTTGAACTTATTTCATCATTATTTGAGATGGTTCATGGAATATTATTGAAGGAGAGAAACTATTTTGAACCTCATTGTACCATCTAAACATCTTTGAACTACCTTGAACAAAGTTCAAAGTGGTTCAAGGCATTTAGAGAAGCTTAAACCTTCAGCATATTTAAGATTATTTCCCACAGCAGCTGCAAAACACTTGAAAAGTTGTCAGCCTTTAAAAATGATACAAACATGACTGGACCCTAAAGAACCTATATGAACCCCCTTGAACTTATTTGAATGTGGTTCAAGTGGTTCATGGACACAAGAGAAATGGGATGAAACAACAATAAGGATCTGAAATGACTTGAAAGATTGGTTGACTTGATGAATTAATGACTATTGAGTGACGCAAAAGGAAAAATTGATGGACCATGAAAGTTTATGAAAGGATTACAAAGGCTCATCATGAAAATTGAATGGTGGGCTAACAAAAATGTATGCTACTATGGATATATCCAGAGTTATTTGATTGCATAATCCTGTCATTGATTCTTTAAACTTAACATTAGTTTGAATATGATCTACTGTAGATTTAGGGGTACAGATTTTGTTTAAAGGAAGGAGACCACTTAACAACATATTTTCCAGGCAGATTCATAAAAGCTTAAAAAAAGAACCGGGGGCTCGCATTAAGAGCTAAGGTAACCGCTGAATCCCTCGAGCCATGTTAGAAATTGCAGTTGAATAGTAGAACTTGATTGGCTGGTAGTTGATTGGTCGGTGGTTATTTGTTGCTAGATCATTGAATTCAAACTTGTTAGCAAACAAATTTCTTTTCTTCAATGATAACTAAAATATTAATTTTAAAGTCCTACCCTAAATTTTTTGTTGACATTTTGTTCTCTGTAGCATATATTTGGGGTTCTATAAATCCTTGATTTTCAAGTCAATTATTACAGCCAAACTTCTCATATCAACGATCGTCATTCGACATATATTATTCTATCAGCATAACCATTGTACCCCTCAAAGGTGCAAGTGCTAATATGCAATAAATTAATATTATATTTCAATCCAGAGTGCAGTGAATGATGAAGAAGGCAGTGATGAATATAAGTTGGTGATTGAGAACTTGCACGCTTGAAGGGAGAAACAAAACATGCTAGTGGTGTAGAAATAGAAGAGTCTACGAACTCTAAGTAAATGTGTTAATTGGGATTAATTTCCAAAATAATTATGATTGTTTCTATGAAGAGGTGCTACATCCAAAATAATCTTGGATAAGCTTCGAGACGACATATCCATGACAACACCAATACAATAATAAATGCTTCCTTGTAAGACCTGACATTTTTCTCATGGGATAGAGTTTATGGACTTGCCTCAAAAATATGTTGAATTTATGGACTGGCCTCCCAAATATTTTTTAATCATAAATTTCAAATAACTCACTAATTAATTCAATTTATTGTAATATTTAATTATACTTAAATCAAAATTCAATTATAATATTTTTAAATCAAATACATTCATGTTTTATTAGTATTAATTCATATAAAATTACTTTTTATGAGAATAAATGGTTCACTTGACACTCGTTTGCATTTAGATGATGTTCACCATAAGAAAGTATCATAACTTCTTGGGAAACTATATAGAATGATAATGACATGGATGACCTCCAAAAAGGAAATGGTTAAGCACATCTAACATAGATTAATAGTCAAATGAATGACCTCCCCAAAGAAGCCTAATGTTTCATTCCTGTAATCATTATCTAGATGCAGTACTCCTCTAATCATTATCTAATTATTATTTAGATGGAGTGAGTGCCAATTGACCATTCATTCTAATTGACCAGTCATCCTCAAGTGAGTGTCAATTGACCATTCATTCTCATGAAAAGTAGGTTTTGAACTTTTCATGATTGAACCATTCATTCTCATGAAAAGTGGGTTTATGAGAATCACTATCCCATAAACATCTTAATACAATTCATATGAAAGAAACACTTAATTTTTTTACGAAAGCTCTTCTTATATGAATTACTTTTTAATTAGCAGCATAGCCACAGGCAGAGAATGATACTCTTGGCATAGAGTTGAAGTTCAACACGTAATATATTAATAAAAATGAAGGTAGGGAATGTTGTTTACCCTAGATTACACCGCACACAGCCCTTCTCAACCTCTAATTAACCTAGAGGGCTACGCTACAGGTGATCTCAGAAGCTTCTTTTAGAAGAAAAACTGTCATATTAACCACAAGCTTGCGTGATACAGAAGCTCAAGCACAGTTACAGAATGCCTCAGTCTTATAATATGACAAGTACTTTTCTGAATTATCCTAAAAGAAGGTTTTCTTACTAGAATTTTAAAAACAAGTTGTTCACTTGCAAAGTTGAAGGAAAGCAATCATGTTTAAATATCATGCATAGTATATGTCTATACAGTCTACTTTCCCCATTATATATCAAGAGATTACCTGGCATCATAATCCTGAGAGACTGTATCACGTATATAAATTACATAATAACAAGTAAATTGGCTACCAATGCTAACGGTTACAATCAATATATTTTGAGCAACTAACGTATAGTAGACATTGTTGACATACTCTGAAAGAGGCCATGTGATTATACATCATATGTAAGATGAAGATGATTCAGTAGAGGCTGGTGCTTGGACCAATGTATCGATAGGAAAGGGCTGAGGAGGCATGGAGATATCAACAACTCCCTCCAACATCTAAATCACCATACTCATTGAAGGTTGTTGAGAAGGACTTTGCTGAATGCACCACAGTCCCATCATGCTTAACTTCTTGCCTATGACTTCATCTTCATCATCTGTCATATTTTCTCCTCTCAGAGTGTGAAATTCTCTCATTTCCACTTGTTTGAGTGCCCACTCTGGATAGTAAAATTTGTTGGATCTACTTCCTTTCATGTCAAAGTTTTTCCTTCCTCCTACCATTTCCATTACCAACATACCTTAGTTGTACACATCTGATCTATCAGTTACGGTTCCATTGCTTCTAGACCACACTTCTAGAGCCACGTAGCTAGGGGTTCCTCTAGCACCTGTTAGAGACACATGACTCTCTTTTCTATCTGTGATTTTAGCCAAACCAAATTCTGCAATGTTTGGGGAGAAATTGACATCCAGCAAACATTATGAGGTTTTATGTTGCAATGCAATATCTTGCTTCTGCACTCATCGTGTAGATATGCAATCTCACGAGCTGTGTCTATTTCAATAGAATATAGTTGTTTATAGTTCAATCCATTTTGACCATTTACATGGATGTACTCATAAAACAAAGCTCTTTTAGACCCCTCAAAGCAATATCCCAAAAGTCACTCCAAATGCAAGTGGTGGATTCTTTCAATGTTAAGCACTTCACTCATGAATTGGACTTCACTATGTTTCAATTTGTTAGCAATTTTAAAGGCTACTACACATCCATTAGGAAGTTCACCTTTGAAAACTGTGGTAAAACCTCCTTGGCCAAGTCTAGTCACAAAATTATTAGTGTATCTTTTAATCTGACGATAAGAATATCTGGTGGGAATTCTCGAGTGTAAGAAGTTCTCAAAAGAAAGATATGTGGAATCAAGGGGATCCATATACCCTCTAATGTCCTTCGCCTCCTCTTCCTGTGCTCTTTTCTTTCTATTAATCCTTGTGCAAATAAAAATTATTAGCGAGGTAATGAAGACACCAGCTGGAACGCCTATAGCTGCGTTAAAATTGATAGCCAATTTTTGTACAGTTAGAAGCAAATAAGGTAATGAGTCATTACCGATTCAAGGAAATTTTAAATGAGATTATATCTTAAATTTTAAATTTTAAATTATATCTCGAGGTCATCCACCACTTCTTATGGTAGTGAAGTTTTCCTTCAACATTATTGTAGAGAAGTTTTCCTTCAACAAAGAAACTTAAAACTAAAAATAACGCTTCCAAATCGACAACCCTAAGCCAATTTTGTAAGGACTAAAAAATCCACAAATGCCACATAAGCACAAAAAGACAAATATTCCCGAATGTCGATTCAATAGTCATAGATGGTCAATCACTATGGACTGGTCAAGATAAAAACTCAAGATATAGAAATAAAATACACATAATCTCTAAATTTCTATTTCAATTATTCGACATAATACAAAAGGTAATATACACAAAAGTAATTGACCATTCTGTCAAAATTTTAACATTTCCATAATGAGTAAAATTACAATGTTCAATATCAGGATGTCGACTAACTCGTCGTGCACCCTTACATCATAAATAGGATTATTCATATATACAACATGTTCAAGACCAAAAGGTTGATTAAAACAATATCCAAGATGCCATCGAACAACTGTTCATCTGCATGCTCTGGTCTCCTAAGCCATCGGACACCTGTCCATCTACAAATCTTGAGACGGGAGTGTGGTTCAGGGGTTTAATCCACCCAACCACAGAGTGGTTAGCTCCCCCGAGGCTCATCCTGAATGAAGAGCGCACCGATCCTACCCAAGAAGTCTATCTCTCGGCACTAATGGATCAAAAGGAATCTGGTGTGTCTATGAAACTAACTACTTTCCACATATGTCTAAGTAGAACTAATCAAAGATTGCAGGAAGTTGGAACATAAATAACCAACACATTTAAGAAAACTTGTATTTCCATAGCTTTGGCCAAAGCGTAAACGACCAAACTTCTACTGGTAGCAAATAAACAAAATTTACCCTTTCCTGATTTTCCATATTCAACACCCTTTCCAATATTATTCAAAGATCAATATCAACAAAAAAATAATATACTAAAAAAAACATGATGCAGGAACTTAGCACGATTTTCCAATTTTCTTACAAACTCTTATGAAGAATAATAAGTTTTAATTTAAACTAAATTTCACAATTTTTCAATTTCTATGATGAACCAAATTTCTCTTTAAAGTGTTTCATATGTGGGTTTTATTTTTGGTGTTCCAGTTCTCTAAAACATTGCAGCATCCGCTGAGATTAAAATAACGAACAAAACGATGCTGGAAACCATGATGCAGTAAGGCATATTCTAAGTTTTCTTAGCATCATTCTCTTTCCCAAGTAGTCTAATGTTCATAACTTATTCCTTTGATGGTTTACCCCATTTCCAGCTGCCATTAACCAACCCAAAAATAATGTTACTGACAGAGAAATCTTCCTATAGAAACTATACATAAGTGGAGGTATTTGAATAATCTTACTTTTAATAGTTAATGTTTTCAGTTTTGACTACAAACATCTACAAATTGTTGCAGTCAAATTCTGGAAAAATAGTCAGAAGGTTTATGCTAAAGGTTTAAGACATTAAAACAATTTACAAAGGGCTCTAATATGGTAGCTTTGAAATTTCTAAACTGGCAACGATTTCAGCTTAATCTGACATTTGTTTTATATACAAAAGAAAAATTTGCATGTCATTACGTCATACATAATAATTTTGGGCTATAGGGACTCTGATTCATGGTGTAAAAGTAAAAACTATAAACCCTAGATCCTTATTGCTAGATAATTAAGGAACCAAAAAAACATGAAGTTATCACAACATACGCATTTCTGAATCTTGACATTTGCACTACCAGTAAGGAGACTTAGAGATAAGGAGGAACCAGTAAAATTGATAGGGTGGCTATTGAAATCTCAACCCCAAGCTTCTTACGTTGACACCAACCTTCTGCTCCCTTCCCTACTGCTACCATGTCTCCCTATCTCCTCTTCTCAGGCTGCACTTCTCTTCCTCCTCTAATTTCTCTCCCACTCCCCTGCGTGCGACTTACTCTCCCTTCTCTCCCCTTCCTCTCTTCTCTGTTTTCAAACTGTGTTTTCTCCTCTCATAATGCATTTTCTTTTTTATTTTTTAACTGCTGTGTTTTTCCTCTTGCGTACCCCTCTCCTTGCTTGCTGTCTTTTTATTCTAACTATCTTTTCTTATTTCCAATAACTCCCCCTGTTGTATTATGACTGCCTCTCCCTGTCCCTTTCCCTTTCACCGATTAATACTGGCTCTATTTATAGAGGCCAAATAATTTTATCATCGACTCCTCCAAAGTCAACAAAAGGGGCTGGAAATCAAATCCTCTAGATTCATGGGTGGATTTGCAATTAAGTTCCAGATTTGTTTTTAATGAGGACAGTGGAAGCATTTGAAAATAAACTTTTCTACCAACTTCCATACTCCACATATCATCCTTATCGATGATAGGAGATGTTTATGGAAGAGGGATGTGACAAATTTAGATTACGAGCTGTTTTTTTAGATATACGTGATCTTCCTACTCATTTTGTGATAGTCAAATTTTTTTTAAGCCTTGGCTATATGTCTGAACTATTAATTATTAAATTCAGATATATAAAAAAAATACAAGAGCAGTTGCATCCGTTTGATTTCAAATCCCGTGCGAAGGAGATCCCTCAGATTCTTTTCATCCGTAATGTTGTAGCTTTTCTTGCTCGAAGTGACAACACCGTATTTGTCTCCACAATCATCATATGGTGATACTGATAGTTCAGAAGGAAGGAAGTAGCACAAATTCTTTTTGCTTCTGCATTTCAAACATTTGATGCGCTGCAGATGGTTGGCGTAAGGAGGTTTCCTATTACAGATAAGAACGGTTCCCCATTTGTATTTATCATAAAGATAAAATATTGTCTCATCCCAATTGACTTATTGAGATGTGGTAGAGCAAACATTTAAAGGGTTTTCGTCTGTTTGTATAAGATGAATCTGTGATCCCTCCCACTACCCTATACCCCTCTTCCGAATAGAACCCTGACATAAAAGGAGAAACTAGTATGGTCTGGTTTGTTCCGCACTGAACAGTAAGACTAGGATAGCCGCAATCGTGAAAAAAGGGGTATTTGATGAGGGAACTATTGCATGTATTAGAAGAACAACTCTGATACGAAGGATAATAAGAAGAGTCATTTACTGACAAGGCAGCAGAGCATGTAATAAGAAGAATGGGGAAGATAATAAAGAGACCCATGATTTTTATTTTGAGATGTAGAGGGATGCATCTGTTGGGAATGCAAGTTGTGATGCAAAAAGAAAGCAGAAAAAGCGATTTGTACGAAATAATTTATTTACGTGGTTATTTCCATATGCTAAATGTGGGACGCTGGAAGCCAAATAAGCAGAGATGGAAATAATAGAAGAAGAGAAAAAATAGAATACGGTGCAGATGCCATTGGTCCTGCAAACAAATAGGATGGAGTGGGAAACATCCACGGAATTCCGTTCATTTTGGAGTGGGACAGATTTTATAGTTGGAAGACCAAACAATGTTTTTTACGCGGTTTGCACACATAAAATGGCACTGCACAAATTTATATACGAGATGAAAATGGAAGGAACACAGAAATAGTGACACGAGTCTCTTAACCAAATGCAAGGGAATAGAGCCGTATGTAACTGGACTGTTACTTTATTGAGCATTAAATAATTGATTTATTAAACTTCACTTTGATGGAACATAATTTGTGGAATGATGTCACCCCGTTGTAATACTTATAGATTGTTCTAATATAACTTTATGTATAATATACATTTTCTAAACAAATAATCACACAAAATAACTAGCAGTTGCACTGAAAGAAGGTGCAAGGGATAAGCTGATAGGTGTTTGTCGTGAAAGCATAATTGAAGGTTTACATATTAAAAAGAAGTGTGAAAAATAGTGAAGTTGCATTGGAAGATAACCCAAAAGAGTGGATTGCTGAGACAGACAAACATTCTATTTATCTTCCTCATTTGATCAGAACTTTTGACATTTTCAACTTGCATGCATTCTTTATGTATTATTAAAATGGATAAGAGACGATCCTGTATATGAAAGCACTATATTTACTATTGAAATGACAGTGTTCAAGAGATTGTAAATGTCGGAAGATACCTTCTGGTTATCACAAGCACAATCCTCCTTGCCAACATGGGACAGTGTTGTTGCCACTTAAAATTTCATTTCTTATATTTTTTACCCCATACCATTTTTTTTTCTCTCAGTATTGCTGATAACTGGGATACATATAAATTTTAATCAAGCATTTCACTTGCAAATTGCCAAGTGATTTTTTGTTGGTGCATGGTTCTGGATTTAAGTGTGCAGTATTTTTAAAATCAATATTTAGGATCACACTACATGATCCATCATTGGGAAGAGGAGTGTGTCTAGATTGCAGACCATGGTCATAACCCTTCCTCTTTATTTTTAAGGAACATGCTCGACAACACATGCACATTTTTATTCCCTTCCTGATGATTGGTCATAGAGTGTTATCCATATATTGACATTAAAATAACTACACAATTAAGGTCGGAAGTAAGCACTTGCCCTACGATAGATGTCGACATAATATGTATCTTGAGTGATCTTTTGTTTATTGTTGATCAGAATGTATAGTATAATTATTCAATCTTAGTTTTTTTTTCCCAAAAATAAGTCCATCCAATGTGGACCTCACAACACGCAGTACTGCTTCTCAATTTACACCTCTGATTCAATAATTTTATAAAGTAGTGCTTCAAAATTTACAACTCTAATTCAATGATTTTAATGTGTTCCTCAAACACAATACTAACGAGCTGCATATTCATAAATACTATCCTGATTCACAAATTCCTTCAATACTAACAAAGCACCTACAAGCATGAAAAATGTGGAATCATAGACAAAGCACCTAAATTATTTGACAGAATGCTCAAAGAGATGTTATGTGAATGAATGAAATGAAATGATTGTACAATGTGTGTGGAATGGATTTTGCAAGGAATCTTTGTTAGAAATCAAAACCTCTACCCACATTCTGCATAAGCATATCATCTAACGAGCTAGTAAACTAATCTATCCAACACTAAAACTATAGAAAATTGCATTCTTGTTTGCATCATGCATATGATTTACAAATTAACTTTGTCTAGCATACCATCCATCTGAATAAAATCTTTCTATCACCCTTCCAATATAATTTCATATTTGTACTCTTTTGTTTTTAAAGTATCGATTTTCATAAGCTTGACCTGACCTTCCTTGTCTTCTATCAAGCATCAAATAATCCCAATGAAAGGCGGTACATTTACAGATTGAAAGAGTGCACAATCTTCAATACTTATTTTATGGCCATCCTTGAAATCCAAATGAAATCGGCCCTTTCTCCATACATTTTTGTTGAAAATTATATTTAACCAAAAAAAACAAGTACAATATGCAAACCTTTCGATGATATCAATTCAAAGAAACTCGTTGAATACATCCAATTGTTGGCATTCTAGAGACTGAGCAACTTTGGGTAACAATTTACTAAAGGAAAGACAACATATTGCATACCTACAACAAGAAAAATATAATATACATGCTTCTACTTAAGGACCACTCTCAACAATTGATGGTGAGAAAAAGAATATGAAATTGAACGTGCTGATGCGCATATTTCTCCCAAGCAAAGAGAAAAAATGTAAGAAATTACATAAAAGAATGATCATGGCAATGCAAACAAATTCATAGTAGATGAACCAAGATATGAGTCCAAAAAGAATATTATCTTCAATTCCTGACTCTTTATCACATGTAAACTATCAAATATAACTTATCTTTTGTAACTTCCTTTGATTTTAAAATTCTTATGTAGCATCCTTTATCATCCTTCAGTAAAGCATATGGAGCTTTGTCCAATAGACATCAAGTTGCCCACTAGATAACCAATCCAAAGCAATAAATATTTTAAAAGAATGACTCTACCTTTGTCACACAATAAACTGGATAAATTTTAACACAAATTACAGTGCTACTAGAAGCAATAAGGGAATTACAATCATCTCTACAACATTCAAGTTGAAAAATTTAAGACAAACCATAATTGTGCCCAGAAATTTACATGGTTCTGGTATAATACCCAATGTATATTTAAAATGTATGTTAAAAGTCAAATTGTTCCTCATTAAATCTTTTAAATAGATCTAAAATTATAAATATTTCAATAATTAATTTAATCACAAAATAAATATTTTATAAAAAAATTAAATGATAAAGATATTTTTCTTAATATTGTTTTAAATAAAATAAAAAATAATATATTTTATTCTATTTTTGTAAAACTAATATTATGTATAATTATATCAATAATAAATATAATTATAATAATATTGTAAAAGATTGTTTAATAATTTAAATTAATATTTTAAGAATTTTGCTATAAAAAAAAAAATTATATTTATTTTGTTTCTTCCTTTATTTTCTTAATATTTCTCTTTCTTTTCCTTAGTTCTTCCTCTACTATGCAATGCTCACTTATGGCTACATGTCAGCTTTGCACTATTAGATCTGAAGTTAATGTGACTTAACTGGTTAAAAGTTTAGTTCCTTAACTGGCTAAAAATTGTTACCTCATCCTCGATTTTTGTCACAACCCATTTTTGAAGATGAGATAAGATCCGTAATTTTAGGATTATTTGTTAATGGAGGTAGTGGGGAGTTGAGAAGTCGGCGAGAGATTAGAAATGGAGAACGTGCCTCATCTTGTGGGGAGATGGTTTTTATGGCAATTACTGGGGACAGCAAGGGGGGCCGGTCTTCAAAAAAAATTTCTCCATTGAAACTGTAGGACTGATGGCCCTGAGAAAACATTATAAAATGAACATTTGATATAAAGCTTCCATTGGGGGAAATGTCATTCAACTTCATGTGTGTTAGAATTTATTACAGTTATTCGAAACGAATTGTCATCCATTATTCTTTCCTCTTATTCGGGTAGAATAGCCTTCTCTGAACATTAATATATCTTTAAAACTGATTCATTTGAGGGCATGCTCGTTTATTTCATTCGGGATCACATTCTTTTTGGAATCGAAGAAACTATTTGGGCTGAGAAATATTCTTGACTCATCAGTCACTACTGCAAGAGACTACCTTTTGTGAGTCTATAATATCCTTATATCGTGGTTTTTGCAAAATATGGGCCTTGAGTATTTAGCGACAGTTTTGAATATAGTTATCTGTATCCTCCATTGTAAACAAGTGTATCAATCCATGAGCTACTTGGAAACCATCAAAAGTACATATGATGATTGAAAAATCCGCAGTCAATGCAAGCATATCCATTTTAACCAGATGCAAAGTATTGAGGTAGGGAAGTTAATAAATAGACCACAATCATGTACTTGGGGGTCTGGCATGCAGGAGAAAAACCAATTCTTGAAGGCAGGAAGAGGAAAGAAAAATAAACTATTGAGAAAGGAGGAATGACAAAGGAGTTAGCTGGGGAAATTGAAAGCATCTGTGGACGTCTCTAGTGGCAAATGATATCACTTCAAGTTTTTTTGTATAGACCAGATGAACAACAGGTAGCTCTCTCTTCTTGGTTAGAAAACATAGGATAATCTTGACAGAGGCTCGGCAAGAACGTCAAGAAGGAAGCGTAGGGAATAGGTTCTTTTTAAACTTCTTCCCTAGAAACAAATTTTGGTAAAATTAAGTAGGTGGCTCATCAGGGAGTAATTATTCTTAATATGTCTAGAACTTTTCTATTTACTAAAAGGGACCAAATTATGAGTACAATAGTCTATAATTCCTTGAGTGTGTTGCTTCCTCCATATTCATTATATCGGTAAAGGATCACATTAAAGAGGTACTTTTATGCATTTAATTTGTTTTTCTCTGAAACCCAC
>MU227397.1:955459-967665 GCA_018584345.1 Thuja plicata | reverse complement strand
CATCAACATGCCAACTAGACATGTACACTCACACTTAATTACATTATTTGCAAGAAAATACATTTTACAAAACAAATAATAAGAATAGGAATTATCCAAGGTTGAGACACCTTATTCCTAATAGCATTGAATGGCATAATTCCTATCAGTCAAATATTGATCAAATCATGGAGTACAAAAGTGAATATCTTGGAAGATTCCTTTCAAGATATTCTGAAATTGGTGAGCAAGCACTAAATCCTATTATTTTGTATGCACCTTTATCATTGTTGTCAAATGGGGAGAAGAGAGAAGAAAAAAAAAATATAGGAGAAGAGAAGAAAATGGGAGAAGAGACAAGAAGAGGAACACTTATTCTTAGAGGAGACAATTTTTTTGTTGGAACACTTATTCATTTTTTTTTAAAGTGTTTCCATCAATGCCAAAGGGAGAGATTGTTGGTAAGTGATCAATTTTGTGTAATGTGATTCACTTTTTGGTTGTCATTTATGGAAACACATCTAGGTTACAATTCTATTCCTACAAAGATAAGTTTTGTTGATTCAGAAATCGACTGAGTATAGAAGCAGAGATACATAAGTATTTTGGATATCAAAGATCGAGATCAATGAATTAGGGAAAGCGAGCTTAGAGGAAGACAGTATGGGGTATGTGTGACCTCCACCTAAGATTGATTTGGTTTTGGTAATGTCTATGGCGAGTTAGAAATAATTGAAGATAGACAGACTGCAACAGAACAACAATACAGAGCAGTTGGACAGTAGCGAAGATTGAGAGAGTATGACATGGAATCTAGGCAATCGGAGTTGGATTATAGTTGTTGATAACCTACACTTTGAGGATGTAAGAGTGCTGACTATACATTTACTATTTTCCTTACTAAATGTATTTTTACTATGAGCCGACTTTGTAATATTTTTAATATTCATACTGGGAGCCGACTTTGTAAAGTTGTGAGATATATATGTAAGATCTTTTTTATAAAGATGGTAGTTGGTTGGATGAGTATGTTGAGTGAATAGAAGAGCATAGAATGATAGAGATCATTGAATAACTATAAAGGAACTTTCTAAGCACTAGTGTTTCTTGTTTTGTTCATGAGTGAGAACACTTTGAAAAAAGAATTACTTTGTAAGAGTTTTAAGCTCAGTTGGCCCCTAATAGGCTATTGTGAACCTTTAACGGGGTTGTAATTCCTTTAACAAGGAAATGTGTTATGTAATATTCAGCTCCTAATAGGGCTAGGTCTCCTAATATGGACATTATACTTTAGTAAATGCTTGTGGGTACCATCTCCACCGGGGTTTTCCTTGGCCAGGGTTTCCTCGGAAACAAAATATGGTGTTATGAGTACTATGTCATTTGCTTATATTCTTTTCTTTACTGTAAGTTTATGGTTAATGTTTAAATGGTTGAAGAATTAATTAAGTGCTATAATATTGATTCACCCCCCTCTCAGTATTATCCAATCCTAATAGTATCCACTTTAGGAAGGTGCTCATCAAATTGGACATCCTGTTGAAATAGGAGCTCTCTGGAATTAGGATCAACAATTTTTATGCCTTAACATCCTCGCAGTAGCCAACAAAAATGAGGGGTCATCTCTTTCACTCCATGGCTCTGCTCTGAGAAACAAGATCAAAATTCCCATGCCTCACTACCAAATGCTCAGAATGATGAAACATCAAGTTTGACATGAGTCCAAGCCTCCTTAGGAGTCATATGTTGAACTGCCTTGTGAGGCATCTGATTCTGAATATACTTGGCACAATTGATTGCCTCAGCCCAAACATACGCATCCATGGACCTAGACTGAATCATAGAATTTTCCATCTTCCGTAGGGTTCTGTTCTTTCTCTTAGTGACATCATTCTACTAAGGGGTGTAGGGAACAATAAACTGATGTTGCAAACCATGACCAATGCAAAAATATCTCAAATCCTAATTCACATACTCCCCCCATTATCTGTACGTATCCGTCGAATAGAAATCCTAGACAACTTCTCCCCAAATGTCTTAAAGATGCAAAATGATTTAAAGACATCTGACTTGTACTTAAGAAAGTACACCCATGTACACCTAGAGAAGTATTCAATAAAAGTAAGCACATATCTAGCCCAAGAAAAAGGACTAAAAAATGACATGAGGTCACTATGAGCCAACTCCAACACTGTCAAAGCATGAGTGGCTCTTCTCTGAGGAAAAGAATCCCTATGATGTTTTCCAAGCACACAACCTCAACTAACACCGTCTGTGTAGAATATTTGTGGGAGCCCAAGAACAAGTGCCTATGTACTCATGTGTTGAAGATATCTATAATAGACATGGCCAAAATGCTCATGCCAAAGTTTTCTCACTATATCTGCATGTGCTATAAGAGTTGAACCAGTGCCCTCAAAAGGCTCAAATCCATCAAATCTGTATAAGCGTGATGCATGATCAACACTCCTAGTATCTACAACCAAATCAGGATCCTGGAGGTCTCGAATAACCACATCATGTGGTGAGAACTCAATTGTCTTACCAGAGCTAGAATGGTGAATATGATAAATGGACAAGAGGTTCGCTGAGATGTCTGGAACAACTAGAACATCCTATATAGTACCCCCATCCAAAGAGACAAAACCTAAACCCAAAACTAAAAAATATATAGAGTCACCAACTGCAATCTGTGAAGTACCACAAGGGGCAAGTGAAGTGACAAACTGTTGAGTGTGAGTCATATGATGAGAAGAACTAGAATTTAGTATCCAAGTGGACCCAAAAGGCAATGATCATGTAGAAAGAGCATGAAATTTCCCTAGGGAAGGAGAAGAACACTGAGGTGAGGTGATTTTATGCTGCTGCATGGCCTCCTCTAAAGCCTCTAACTATTTCCAACACCTGGAAATTGGATGTATGTCCTTTCCACAAAACCTACATTTTTCACTTGATTTCTTCTTAGTCTTGGAGGAAGACTCACCAAAATTTGAAGAAGATTTACCCTTAGGAGGTTTGGGTGGTGGCTTTAAATCAAACTTTGATGGAGGTTTGGAGGAATGCTCATTTCCACCTAAATCTGTCATCGGTTTATGTTTCTACTTTTATTTCCCCTGAGATGGTTGGGCTACCAATGCTTGGCTCTTTGAGCCTGAGAGAGAATCCAACTATTTGAGCTTGGCCTACTCGCATGTCATACGATCACAAAATACCTCAAAGGTAGGCATGATAAATCTAGGAACCAATGCATCCATGGCAGAATGGAAAGTAGAAGAGAAAATTTGGAACTATCCCTGAAGTTTTGAGAGTATCAGAAAGATACACTCTTAATTAGTTTTGTTCTTCCCACAACCCTGTAATAATAAGTGCAGAGATTTGAACTTCATTAGAAAGTCCTAAATGCAGAGAAATGACTCAGGTGCTAAGGAAGTCAGTTCTGCATCAATCTGGAGTGCCCTGAACTGATTAATGGTACCAAATAGATCATCAAACTTCTCCCAAATAGCCTGAGGGGTTGTGCAACCCTCTAGGTGAAATAGTAGACTATCTAAGACATGTAATGACATGAAACCCATTGCCTCATCCATTCTATTTCTATCTTATAGAGACTCAAATGGAAGTGCCAAAACTGGCTGAGCCTCATCCAAACTAGACCATAATCATTTGGAAATCATTAATCTGGTCATGTGTGCCTTCTAGGTGTGATAGTTGTGTAGAGTCAAACGTTCATGAAAAGAATCTACCATGATTTTGGGTTTTCATTTAAAGAAAATGTGTAGACACAAGTAGAAGAGTCCTTTTAATGATTTAAATTATAGAAAATTGAAATTTGCATCCCCCACAACACAATAAAAACAAACCCTCCCATACAAGCTTTAAGAACTAGAAAGCAGAAAGATGGAAAAAACTTCAGATTAACTGGATGAATACCTAAATCAAAATTTGATGAAATGGACTAGAAATCTGGAAAGAGAATGCTGCCATATTTTCATCACCTATTTGTTTGCTGAAAATAGAGCCCATTTGCACATTCTACGGCCCCAAAAATGCAAAAAGAAGCTCCGAATTTGATAGTCTGGTACGCAAAACTTAGACAAAATCTCAAAAAATTGAAATGCCAGAAAGATGCACCTCAGAATCATATTTTTGATGATATCCCATTTGCCCAAAAATGCCTCTGTTTTCTCAAGTTATGGCCCAAAAAATGATAGGACCCAAGAAGGAAGAGTAACAAAGGCTTGTTAGTGCTTGGGTGGCGCGACCAGGTGGAGGTGGAGGGGCGGCGACACATGGGTGGTGTGTGGGCGGAGCACGAGTGGAGAGCAGGTGGTTTCTAGGCTGCAAAGTAGTGAATGGTTAGCAAGACCGCTAGCGGTTTGCCTAACTATTGCAGGAAAACAACTGGTAGCAATGGTTGCCACTAACCGTAGCGATGGCAGTGACCGCATTTTTAACCCTACAGGATGTTTTTTTTTTTGAATTTTTTGAATGTTTTTTAGAATGTTTTTTATTTTTTGTCTCATAGGTTCCCGAAGGCCAAAATCAATGAAAAGGTAGTCATTTTTAGTGGTCTTAGGCCTTCTAAGCGTGATGGTGAGGTCTATTTGGGCCCAAAATGATCCCAAAAATAGGTACCTTCTAGATAATAAAAAATCAACAAAGTTAAATTGAAACCCTCAGACAGAAGAATCCCAGAGTCCAAAATCAGCAAACAAATTGGTTGATCTTGACTTTCTCAACTGATCTGGACTCAATGGTGAGGTCAAATCATACTCAATGTGCTCCAAAATCTTTCTTTGAAGGCAAGTGCCCTCTAATAAAAAATAAGAAGCTACAAATTTGAAGCTCTAAAACCAAGTAGAAGTTGAGAAACCAACTTTATAGAGAACCCAGTGACCTCTGTAAGCAAGAACCTATCATGGAAAGAGGAAGAATGAGAAAAACAATGTGCACAAAGAATACTCCAAAATGCAGAGCAAAAATTAATATAATGTAAAAATAATTAATTACATAGAAAGAGATCAAACCTTATAAAGGTGATCAAAACCCTAAAAGGGAAAACTGTTGGGATTGTTTCTGTTTGAGGTGTTGACATTCAGGTTTTATCATTGATATCAACATATGTTTCATTTGGTTTCATCAAGGGTCTCAGATAGACTGGTTATGATAGGAACATGCAGGTTTGACATATGCACGTACGAACATTGTATGAAATATGAGAGTATGCGAGCACAGATCTATGTAGAGAATTACATGTATACCTTATGTCTAAGGTCACTAGATTTTATGTGGTTATTTTCATGTGTTACAACTATTATGGTGAAGACTGGTACAGAGCAGTGACTGAGAATTATGACAGAGTTAGTCTTTGAGTTTTTGGGATAACTTGGAAGCGAGCATGTGTTACGATATGTGAGCTTGAGGCATGATAGAAGATATGTTGGAGAATGTTACATGTGATTCTTGGGTCGTTGGGTTCTTGGTGACGTCAGTTGTAGCGTGTGATCTTGCAAAGGCCTATTTGTGACCAACTATAAAGGTGTAATGTGTTTAGAGGATGGTGAGCGTGGATTATGGATCTTGACACATAATTGATGATTTATATTTGATGTTTACTTTTTTAAGGTACCATGTGTATCTTAGCAAGGGTCTATGTAATTGATTGTACATTGGGGAAGTCTTAACATGACGACCTATTTGCTTATTGTAACTTGTATAAAGGGTAGTAGTGTCGTAAAAGTACGACTTTGAGTTATGCTGCAAGCATGTGGATGCGAGTTCTGCTGATGTAAAATAGTGATTAGATTTGTGATGCACTTCATTAAAATTATATAATTGCAAATCAAGTTGCTATCAATCAGTTCATTGTTATAAGTAAACTTCTATACTTCTTTTCAGCTAGTGGATCCAGAAGGTGGGTTTAACCTTCACATTTGAGCAGTGTGCTTGGGCAGTGAGCTCCATTGTATTACCCCTAACAGGGTTCATCCTTTAACATGGATTTGTACTAAATGTAATACTCAGCTCCTAACAAGGATAGATCTCCTAACAGGGCTAGATCACCTAACAAGGATATTATACTCTTAGTACAATATTTGTGGGTGCTAATTCCCACTAGGCTGTTTCCCTTAACAGGTTTTTTCTCAAAAAAATATACTTGTGTTATGGTGTTATTCTTAAAGTTTCAGATTTGCATTGAGTAATTGGTGTTTAACTTTAAATTTTATATTATTTGGGAACACAAATGATTCACCCCCCTTATTTGTGCTAACAATTGGTATTAGAGCTTGTGGCCCTCTGGGAGAATGTTAACAACTTGAGGTGATCAAGAGATGGCCTACTATAGGAAGGAGATTCCAAAATTTGATGCTGAAAATTTTGACAGTTGGAAGAGCAAGATGAGAAATCATTTTTTCTGTATGGGGATTGATTACTAGATTATTACAAAGAATGATGATTAGATCAAGCCAGAAGATGATCTACCAAATTCTACTGAAGATGAGAAGAATATTTTTTCATTGTAATATGGTTGCAAGGGAAGAATTGATCAGTGTGCTCTCTGAGGCTGAATTTACTAAATTCAAAGACCTTGATTCTACACATAAGATCTGGACAAGGCTAGAAGCACTGTATGAAGGAGATCAATTCACTAAGTATGTGAAGTTGTAAAATTGGAAGACTAAGATGGAAATTTTAAGAATGCGAGATGATGAGAATGTCAGAGCATATGTATTGAGGGCTATAGAGGTTGTTACAGACATTAGAAACTCTGGAGGCACATATACTGAAGAAGCGATCTCAAGGATTCTCAGATCTTTGACACCTGCCTATAAAACAAAACAAGAAATATAGGAGATCATACCATTGACAAAGAACTTCAACAGAGAAATGATGATTGCTAAACTAACCACCTTTGAGGCCACAGAGTTGGAAGTTACTTTACCCAAGGTTGAGTCTTCATTCAAGGCGACTGTATATAATAAGAAAAGGAACCTATCAAGCCTTGCTAGCTCCAACAGAGGCAATATTGGAGAATATACTAATGAGTGGGCAGAGATAGAAGTAGAAGAAAATAAATTGGATGAACTTGTGGCCCTAATAGTAAGAAGGGAAAATAGAGGTAATGGTAAATTTGAAGGAAATACCCCTGAAATATTTTTCTTGTAATAAGATTGGTCATTTTGCATCAATATGTCCTACAAGGGTTCCTAAGTATATGCCTAAGTTTCATAGGCCTGATTAGTCCAAGGATAAGGAATGCTACTATGATAATGAAGGTGTGTCTGATTTTGATGAAATTGGATTTATTGCTATTAAATATGATGAGCCTGTTCATGAAGAAAAAACCCCAGTGTCGCATGTTGAAAACAAATCATAATGGATCATTGATAGTGGTTGTTCACATCATATGACTAGTGATAAATATAAATTTGTTAAACTGAGTAGATATGATGGTGGTGGTGTCAAATTTGGGGATAACACTCCTAAGTTGATCATTGGAGTAGGTTCAATCTCTCTTGATGGAAAAACTAACATTGGTGATGTCTTACTTGTTGATGGACTAAAGCAAAACTTGTTGAGTGTTGGACAACTTGTAGACAAGGGATATCACTTACAGTTCATGGATGGGAAATTTACTATTAGAGGTCATTCTAGAAACTTGATCGCATCAGGTACTAAATCAAGAGGTAATGTGTTTGAGCTCAATAATACTGAGGCAACTTGTTTTTTTGTGAAGGTTGATGATATTTGGTTATGGCATAGGAGGTTTTTTTGTATAAATTTTGATAATATTGTAAAGGCTAGTAACATTAATGCAGTCAGAGATTTTCCAAAAATTGTGAAGCCTCCTGACACTATGTGCAGAGAGTGTGTAATGGGAAAACAAACTAAGAGCATCTTTAAGAGAAAATACTTTACAACGAAAGAGAATTTAGATCTGGTACATACAAATCTCTGTGGTCCTACAAGAACAAGATCTTACTATGGTGAAAGGTACTTTATACTCTTTGTTCATGACTATTCTAGGATGATGTGGGTTGCATTTATTAAGGGGAAGTCTGAAGCATTTGATAAGTTCAATATTTTCAAAGCAAAAGTTGAGAATGAATCTGGTTTGAAGATAAAGTGTTTGAGGTCAGACAGAGGTGGAGAATTTACATCTGATGTGTTTAATGCTTATTGTGAAGAACATGGGATATACAAATAGACATCTGCTCCTAGGACTCCACAACAGAATGAGATTGCATAGTGAATAAACAAGAATATATTAGATACTGCCAGGACTATGTTTCTTGAAGGAAAGGTCTCACATAT
Organism: Thuja plicata; assembly: GCA_018584345.1. NCBI lineage: Eukaryota > Viridiplantae > Streptophyta > Pinopsida > Cupressales > Cupressaceae > Thuja > Thuja plicata. Next base: position 959,370 of record MU227397.1, on the reverse strand, counting down.
GCAATAGAGAGAGGCAGTCACTATTGTGCAATTTACACTTTGAACAGACAGATCAAATAAGGTATGAATAAGACACCCTATGAACTTTGGTTTAATCATACTCCCACTATGAAATATTTCAGAATATTTGGTAGCAAGTGTTATATCAAAAAATATGATGAGATAGGAAAGTTTGATGTTAGAAGTGATGAAGGAATTTTCCTTGGATATTCTATAAGAATTAAAGCTTATAGATGTTTCAATTTAAGACTGGGGAAAATAGTTGAAAGTGCTAATGTAAATATTAATGAAAGGTTTATAGATTCAAGAAAGAATGTATGACTGCGATCAGATTTCAGAGAATAGGGAGATTATTGCTAGACAAGAGGAAAATCAAAATTCTAAGATTGACAATGAAATTGAGGTATGCTTGAAATAATCTACTAAGAATCCTAAGACTCTTAAGACTCCAAAGTATGTTCAGAGAAATCATCCTGAAAATCAGATTATTGGTAATGCACTGAATGATAAGCAACAAAATATGACACTTGGCTCCACTCTTAGTTCTCAAAATTCCAAAAGGGTTTCATCAAAAGGGCATCTTGCTTTTAAATTGTATCAGTGGACTCCAACTCTCTACGTGGTAATCAAGGATACACACACTTGTGAATATTAGATGCATAACTCTTTAAGGTACAGATCTATAAATAGATAGTTTCATGATTATACATGTGGTAAATACTCACGAGTTACTGTTTATTGTTTCATAAAGTCGTAATGAGTTCTATTCACCCAAGAAACCATTTACAAGAATATAGATTTGGCACCAATAATTTCCCCTTGGTCACTAGACTTAGAGCACTGAAAATTGAAAATTTCATCATTCACCTCTCCACTTTGTTAATGATAGTTACTAGTATTCCTTTTTATTTCTCATTCTTATAAAATCTCCCACTTTCTGTATATTTTGTTTCAATTTGTAAAACTCCATGCCTTCATGCAGCAACACATTTCAAATACTGTCAATTGCATATCATCTTAATGAAAAATAGCATTTTCCATCAAATTCATGTACCTGACCTTGAGTACGTATAACCCTTGGAGCTGTCAAGGATTTCTTATTCTTTTTTCGCATTTGTTGTCTCATTTTCATTTATGGAGCCATTGGTATCAAATGCACCAAACAAGTTGGTATATTATGTACCCAAATGGATATCCAGTGTAACATTTAAGATTTAAGCATGTTATGATACCTAATGGAAACAAACAACCAACACAGTTCAATGCTAGAGGCCCTCTAATGCTTAAAAGAGTAGGGCAGCAACAAATCTACAACAGAGGAAACACATGGTAATATTCATGGAAATCGGTTGGTTTTAAACCAAAAAATTCAGCTTGAATAGATTATATATAGTGCACATGCTTATAGAAATGTGCAATATTTAATATTTCTTGCAATTATAATTTTAGAAAACCTTTCCAATTTGATTTTCTGTATTCTGGGTGGAAGCAATATGTTTTCTATTCAAGATATCATTTCAAATATGTAGTGACAACATTTTTTGAAATAATTGTATGTGAAGAAATTGCTTGAGTGGTGTATTACTAATTTACTTTCAACTGAAGCAATTCTTAGTACTTACTGCTTCAAATCCATCACCTAACATCCTCACAACTATCTGACAAAATTTTGTAGATCTACAGTACATCATGTGGCTAATATATCAAATGTCAATTCAACTTTTTCAATCATTTGAGTATAAGCGTATGTAGTCTTTAATCTATTATAATTCATTTAAAGAACCATAAAATACTTGAACTAATTCTGAAACACTGTTTAAGAAGGAAAGAAGAAAATGTACCTAAAGGGTTTCTTCAAGAAGCTATGTTGAGATTGTAGACCTTATGGAAAGACATATTGTCAATTAGTGTCAAAACACTTAGTCAACCAATGTCGACTGAGCCAACATGCATTATGCAAAGTCCTGAGTGATCAGCATTGCCCGAGTGATCAGTATTGCCTGAGTGATCAGCATCACCCGAGTGATCAGTATGACCCAAGTGATTTACAATATCGCTCGAGTGACAGTTTATCACCTGAGTAGACTTTTGGACCTGAGTGACAGTTTAAATCCGACCTTGCATATATTTCTAAATATAATTTTGTTAATTGCAAGCCGACTTAAAGAGTTATTTGTTGGGTAAAGATATATATGTAAGATAGTTTGTTTTATCCAATGTATCATGTATGTAGGAAAGAATAAGTAAGAATGTATGCATAAGTGTAAAGGAATGCGAATGGAAGTTTAATTAAGAGCAGAAGTATTCAGGACAACAAAGTCTCATCTATCACATATAGGTGATCAGTTATATTCAGAAGGATCTTATTCAGCAATCACAGTTGCACACAGTAGATCATCAACTGGTTCATTCTCATAGGTGGATCAACAAAATCCTTTAACAAGGTGGACCTAACAGTCCTTTCTTTAAATCTCTTAATAGAGTTGTATTACTTATTGTATTGTACAAAATCATTTAACAAGGTGGAGCTAACAGTCCTTTCTAAGCTCCTAATAGGGAAGACAATCAGAAGTGGTCATTGTAAGCTCTAACGGGATAAATTTATATTGCAGTACTAAATCTTGTGGGTATCATACCCACCCTAGTTTTACTTTCTTTTGGAAGGTTTTTGGGTAACCAAATATTTTGTTGTGTATGATTCTTTACTTTCAAGTTCTCTGCATGAAAATAAATAATTTAATCTAATTGTGGATTAAGTTTTATTGGTTCCTGATTCACCCCCCCCTCTCAGTCACTTGGCACATCATATATTTGCAACAATTGGTATCCGAGTGGTGGTTCTCTTATCAGAAGTTTAACAGCTTGAGAAAAGATCAGAGGCTATTGAAACATACAGACTGGAGAAAGCCATCGAAAATGAAAAGATAGATCTTAAAGTGGCCATGGATCAGACCATGAAACTTAAGAAGTAGCTCTCTCTTTCCCTGAAAAGAAGAAAAGAATTAGCAGTGCAGATGAATGACAAGAACTATATAGAAGAAAGAATTGAAGATTTTTGCAAGGATAGAAGTTCTAAAGAAGCTTATGCAACCATTGAAGAATTACTTACAAACAATATCGCTCTACATGAAGAAGTCAGAAAGTTGAAGAGAGAACAGGAAATTCACTCAACCAGAATATGTGAAGTCATGGAACTAAAGAACAAAGTAGAAGATGATATAAATATAGCACAAGAAGATAAAAGACCACTGAGTGTAGGGTGATACCACAATAGTGGGTTACACTTTTCAGGAGGAAGGAATTCATCCCGAAAAGTGTGACCCTTTAAAATATTTTTCTTTGTTTCGATCAAAAATACTAAATACTTTCGATCGAAATAGACTTACTTTCGATCGAAAGTACCTAAGTACTTTCGATCGAAAGTAACCTAGTTACTTTCGATCGAAAGTAACTAGGGTTATTTTAGCAGATAAACTCGCTGAAACAGTCATTGCGACTGTTGCGGCTTGGTTGAAAGGGACAGTGGCTGCCAGGGCTTCCGTTTCATCGAACGTCTATTAATCAGGTTTTTCACGTTTTTAATTGGAATATTTTATTGTTTTATAATATATATTGTTTGTATATACATTTTTTAATGTTTTTTAATATATATTGTTTGTAAATGTGTGTATATATGCATGTATATGTGTATATATGCATGTATATGTGTATATATATATATATGTGTATATATGTGTATATGCATGTATATGTGTATATATGCATGTATATGTATATATATGCATGTATATGCATGTATATGTGTATATGCATGTATATATGTGTATATATGCATGTATATATATGTATATGTGTATATATGTATGTATATGCATATATGTGTATATATATGTATATATACATGTATATAT
>MU227397.1:915896-928568 GCA_018584345.1 Thuja plicata | reverse complement strand
TGTGAGTTTAAAATTATTTATATGGATATTCATGTTAAATGGAAGAAATCGTGAAAGATTTGTAGTATGAAAAATGAAAATTTACAAGGTTGTTTAAATTGTGAGGAAATTTAGAAGATTGTGCTCTGATTTCCTTAGAGGATAACTAAGAGTTTGGGATTTGTGTTTGCAGGAAGTTTAGTTTAGCAATAATTTATGAACAAAAATGGGAGCAATGTGAGTATAAGTGATCTTTCCTGCTTATAAAAACATTCATTTTGATGTCCAAAATCTATATTTGTAGATCACCATTCAATACATATGATCTGTTCTCAGCATTGACAAAGCCTAAAGCTGAGGTTCCAGAAGCACTTGGTAAGGAGGAAATTTGTTGCAGATATAGATAAACTTTCTTGGTAGAATGCTCGATCTTAATGATGAATTTGGTTGATAAATTGATCATTTACTTTCCCAATGGCTATGGCAGCACCCACTCTTGATCATTTGGAAAATGCTTTGGGGAGGTTTGATGGCGGCTTTCTTTTTAGGTGAATTCAGTTTGGTAAGCCATCTGTAATGATATATACAATATATCTTTGTATTCTAAAGTCAGATCGTCATAGAAGTTCCTGGTCAATAAAATATCATAGCATGCTTGTAGATATGCCATTCCTTGTTGCATTTAATATGCTCCATCTGAATGTGAGGTGTCTTGTCATGTGATACCAACAGATGTCTATTGGGAGGACCATGGAGCACTGATAAAGGGTCGATCCATGATGGTAAAGAAAACAGCTACAATGTGCATAAAGACACCAAAAGCGTATGTTGAATCCATTCAAGGATAAAGAAAGGTCAGGAAATGCCATGTTGTCACTATTTTCACTGCAAAGAGTCTTTGAATGATAATTTGAAGACTAATTATTTCCCTTCATATCCAAGAGAGAAATGTATACAAGTAGAAGTTTATTAATTGGACAAACAATCAGTTGCAACAAATGATGTGAAAGCATAAATGAAGAGGGCTTCAATAACAAGGGAAATGAAAATGTGCCAGAAATTGCAAAGAGAATCAGCAATATTATGAATCTATCTTTTCTTTTATAAATTTATAACATTAAAAGCACTAATTGTTGACTGTAAGTTTGATGTTGAGCTACTTCCATCAGTAAAGGAAAAGGTTACTTGAATACACATTTTTCAGAAGGATAATACTGCTGGAAAAAGGGAAATGACAATGCCATTAGTATTGAGCTTTCTAACAAGCTTAATCTTGTGTGACAAGTGGTGAATATAGCTCAGATCTAACAGAGAAATCACGGTTATATAAGAAAATCACGGTTATATCTTATATTTAGATTATACTCTGAAGCATCTTATATTAAGATTATACTCTGAAGCAGTTGGTTGGTTCAGCTTTTACTTGGCCAAGGGGAAATGGTGCAAGTAAGATGTTGTGGGATATAGGCTGACCCATAACTGCTGGATTTTAGGGGCACATGACATGCCCAATGTTGTGGGATACAGGCTGACCCATAACTGCTGGATTGTAGGGGCACATGACATGCCCAAAATTAGAAATCTGTTCTGAAATTATGGGGAATGTTGACCTTCGACAGACTACAAAGTAAAGTTACAAATTCATTTCTAGGTAGTTAGAAGGAAAACAAGGGATTACGAAGATTGATATATATTAGAAGAAAAAGTTTGGCAGTAAGATGAGGATAAATGTCATAAACAGTTTTTCCTGGGAAATGTATAATTTGATGATTTAATAAGAGAAACAGAGTTGTAATTTACATTATACAGTATACTCAATAGAAAGAAAACAGAGTTGTAATGTTTTAGTTGCACATGCATGCTCTGTTTTACCAAATGTGAGATTTAATAAGAGAAACAGAGTTATAATTTATACTATACTGAATAGAAAGAAAACAGAGTTGTAATGTTTTAGTTGAACATGCATGCTCTGTTTTACCAAATGTGAGAACTGCGAAATGTATGCTACTATGCGTATATCCAAAGTTGTTTGATTGCAGAAACCTGTCATTGATTCTTTAAACTTTACATTAGTTTGAATATGATCTACAGTAGATTTAGGGGTACAGATTTGCTTTAAAGGAAGGAGACACTTAACAACATACTTTCCAGGCAGATCCTTACAAGCTTAAAAAAAACAAAGATCCTTACAAGCTTAAAAAAACAAAGGACCAGGGGCTCGCACTAAGAGCTAAGGCAACTGCTGAATCCCTCGAGCCATGTTAGAAATTACAGTTGAATAGTACAAGTTGATTGGTCGGTGGTTATTTGTTGCTAAATCTTTGAATTCAAACTTGTTAGCAAACTTGAATTTTTTTTTCGAAAGCTCTTCTTATATGAATTACTTTTTAATTAGCAGGATAGCCACGGGTGGCGAATGATACTATTGACATGGAGTTGAAGTTCAACGCATAATCTATCACTAACATTGAAGGCAGGGAATGTTGTTTACCCTGGATTACATCGCACACAACCCTTCTCTGCCTACAATTAACCTAGAGGGCTACGCTACAGGTGATCTTGGAAGCTTCTTTTAGAAGAAAAACTGTCATATTGACCACAAGCTTGAGTGATACAGAAGCTCAAGCACAGTTAGGGAATGCCTCAGTCTTATAATATGACAAGAACTTTTCTGAATTACCCTAAAAGAAGGTTTTACTAATAGAATTTTAAAAACAAGTGGTTCACTTGCAAAGTTGAAGGAAGGCAATCATGTTTAGATATCATGATTAGTATATTTTTGTACATTCTACTTTCCCCATTATATATCAAGAGATTACCTAGCGCCATAATCTTGATAAACTGTATCACGTATATAAATTACATAATAACAAGTAAATTGGTTACCAATGCTAACGGTTACAATCAACATTTTTTGAGCTACTAACGTATAGGAGACATTGTTGACATACTCTGAAAGAGGCCATGTGATTATACATCATATGTAAGACGAAGATGATTCAGTAGAGGCTGGTGCTTGGACTGATGTATCGATAGGAAAGGGCTGAGGAGGCATGGTGATAGCATCAGCTCCCTCCAACATCTGAATCACCATACTCATTGAAGGCCGGTGAGAAGGACTGTACTAAATGCACCATAGTCCCATCATGCTTAAATTCTTGGCTATGACTTCATCTTCATCATCTGCTATATTTTCTCCTCTCAGAGTCTGAAATTCTTCCATTTCCACTTGTTTGAATGCCCACTCTGGGTAGTAAAATTTGTTGGATTTGCTTCTTTTCATGTCAGTTTTTTTTTTCTCTTACCATTTCCATTACCAACATACCATAGTTGTACACATCCAACAATATGGGGTTTTATGTCGCAATGCAATATCTTGCTTTTGCACTCGTCGTGTAGATATGCAATTCCACGAGCCGTGCCTATTACAATAGAATATAGTTGTTTCCAGTTCAATCCATTTTGACCATCTACATGGATATAGTTTTCAAGTGAACCATTGACCATGTACTCGTAAATCAAAGCTCTTTTAGACCCCTCAAAGCAATATCCCAAAAGTCGCACCAGATGCAAGCGGTGGATCCTTCCAATGGTAAGCACTTCATTCATGAATTGGACTTGACTGTGTTTAGATCTGTTAAGAATTTTAAAGGCTACTACAACACATTCATTAGGAAGTCCACCTTTGAAAATTGTGGCAAAACCACCTTGGCCAAGTCTAGTCGCAAAATTGTTGGTGTATCTTTTAATCTAACGATAAGAATATCTGGTGGGAATTTCCGAGTGTAAGAAGTTCTCAACATAAGGATATGTGGAGTCGAGGGGATCCACCACTTTAGAGGGTATATGGATCCCCATGATTCCGCACCTCCTTCAGTTGAGAACTTCTTACATGCAAGATTTCCCACTAGATATTCTTATCGTCAGATTAAAAGATACACCACCAGTTTTACAGCAACACTTGGCCAAGGAGGTTTTGGTACAGTTTTCAAAGGTGAGCTTGCTAATGGATGTATGATAGCAGTTAAAATTCTTGACAAATCAAAACATAGTCGAATTCAGTTCATGAATGAAGCGGCTCCCATTGGAAGGATCCACCACTTGCATCTTGTGCGACTTTTGGGGTTTTGCTTTGAGGGTTCTAAAAAAGGTTTGATTTACGAGTACATGGTCAATGGTTCCCTTGAAAAATATATCCATGGAGATCATCAAAATGCATTGAACTAGAACCAACTATATTCCATTGCAATTGGTACGGTTTGTGAGATTGCATATCTACATGATGAGTGCAGAAGCAAGATATTGCATTGTGACATAAAACCCAACAATGTATTGCTAGATGCTAATTTCTCCCCAAAGGTTGCAGATTTTGGAGCAAGATATTGCATTGTGACATAAAACCCAACAATGTATTGCTAGATGCTAATTTCTATAAAACCCAACAATGTATTGCTAGATGCTAATTTCTCCCCAAAGGTTGCAGATTTTGGTCTGGCTAAACTAACAGGTAGAGAAGAGAGTCACGTGTCTCTAACAGGTGCTAGAGGAACTCCTGGCTACGTGGCTCCAGAAGTGTGGTCTAGAAGCAATGGACCCGTGACTGACAGATCAGATGTGTATGGTTATGGTATGTTGGTGATGGAAATGGTGGGAGGAAGAAAGAACTTTGACATGAAAGCAACCAGATCCAGCAAATTTTACTATCCAGAGTCGGCATTCAAACAAGTCGAAAAGGGAGAATTTCGAAAGCTGAGAGGAAAAAATATATAACAGATGATGAAGATGAAGTTATAGTGAAGAAGTTGAGCAAGTTGGGACTGTGGTGCATTCAATACAAACCTCTTCAACGGCCTTCTATGAGTAGAGTGATTCAAATGTTGGAAGGAACTGTTGACATCGCCATTCCTCGGCCCTTTCCAGCCGATACACCAGCCGAAACAGTAGCCTCTTCCCAATCATCGTCTAGCATGTGATGTGTGCTCACATGGTCTCATTCATGGTATCTTATCTCTGTCTTACTGCATATATTAATGTCTCGATGAGTTTTTATCTCAACTGTTAACATTGGTGGCGAATCAACTTGTTATTACGCCGAGAAGCGTAACCCTACAGTGGCATCAAACCCCTCTATAGAGGTCATCAAAAGTAACAGTGTAAGAAAAATGAAATGGTTCATATTCCAATGCCAACTGGATTGTTTATTCATATTCGTGGCAGTTACAAATGGATAATTCAAGAGTCGTTCACATTTACTTATTTGAAAAATACAAATGTATTTAAATTCGAGCACAGGTAATAGATGTGGTTTGAATGCTGGAAATTACAAAGGGCTCTGAATGCTCGTGTTATGAATATTTGGTAACAATATCAGGTAACGTTTCTTATATGCACATTTCTACATGAAAGCTTTTCTGTGTCGTGTGAAGCGTACAGACCCTAAGGTGCAAGTTTGCACATTGGCTCGGATCTATAATTTTTTAATTTTCTGCTTAGTTTTTTGTTTGAGTCTTTATTAATGACAGAAACTTCTCGCCATGGAAGAGGGCATTCAATAAGTATTTAAAATTTTAAAGGGAAGTGGTATTTTCTCATTAAGGTCTCAATTTTTAAATAGCATCAGAGGAAGCTCTGCCCCTGCCTGTGCCTGTGCCTGTGCCTCATATGCTGCAAATGTTTTTATTCAATGATCATGTCCCTGCAAGAGAATACAGTCACGTGCTTTATAGGGGGGGTTTTAGGCATGTAGGAGGAAGAACAAGTAGAATTAGAGGCGGGAATTTAAGTCTCCCAATTTTGAGAGTTCATCATCAACAGTCAGGCAAAGCACTGTCCATGAGTAGGCCACTGTGTTTCAAAAGATCAAGTTTTCCTGTGTTTATACTGAGTGGGCTTAGATTAGGAAATTCAGAGGCCCTTCTTTCCCTTGATAGATTTCGCTTGATGGATTCAACAATCAGCCTTAATGAGGATCTTGTGGTCACTAGTGTTTTTGTTTTTAATCAAGGAAAAAATATCAGAAGAAGTCTTCTAACTTGTGTTAATTCATTGTAATCATATTACACAACCTCTGATCACCTGAATCACAATGCACAGAGGTAAAGATGGCAACTTAAATCAAAACTGTTTTTTTCAAGATTTTTCTTTTGTTTTGATCGATTCGAATCACAATATACAGAGGTACAGATCGCAAGTTTAAGTCAAAAACTGATTAATCAAAGTTTTTCTTTTGATTTGATTGATCAGATTTTTTTTTAGAATCTCATCTGTGTATTCTTTCTGGATTGGAATTTTCCCGTCCGTATTGGATGTTTATTTTGAAAATTGTTGGGTTTCTCATAGTTCGTTATTTTTTTGGGCTATTGTTGGTCTGTACACTGAACTGAATATGAATTCCAGAATTGTAAGAGTGTTGCAGTCATGCACATCGACATTTTGCTGCAATTTGGGTGGGCATGATGGAGATTCAAATGCTTTTGCTCTTCCCTCAGCAATAGTAATTAATGGACAGAAATAACCTATGAACAATGTTGGAGAATGTTCTCCAACAGAGGCTCTGTTAAATACCTCTACAATTATTAAATACCAAAGGTTTTAAGCTACCTATGCAAATAAAATGATTATTTATTTAGAGATTTTAACAATCTTATTGGAAAGAAATTCACAGCAAGGTAAAGAAATACGTAAGCAAATAAAACGATTATTTATTTAGAGATTTTAACAATGCCATTGGAAAGAAATTCACAGCAAGGTAAAGAAATACTTTTCAGATTCTTTAAATGTAAGTCATTAACCATCTTCTAAACAATTGATAAATCTTGAAATTAATTCTACAATATACTTTCCATTCAAGAAGTATGCATTATCTTGAGCTGGATTGCTTTCTTATAAATTGGGGATATTTTTGCAATCATTCTTGAAATAGTAAAATGCACAGTTTCTACCAAAACTTTTGTGCTCATTAACTCGAACAATTAAAATTTACATAGACCCAAAGCCAACCTTGAATTTGGACCACTTTTTACACAATAGTTGCAAATTAAATAAAACCTAAATTTTAATTACACCAATTTCAACCTAAAAAATCTAAAGAAGGCGTTGACTGCAAATTGAGATAGGAGATCTCGGTCTCATCTTCACACGCAAAGAGCATTCGTTATATCAATTAGGGTATCCTTAGAATGAGGCATAGTGATAAAATAAAATGCAAGTCTCAAATTAAGTACATCAACAAGTAATCAAGAACTCATAGTAATGCATCAAGAATAAAAATGTGCATAATAGTCATACCCAAATTGCAATCTTTCTTTCGTTTAGCATTTATATGTAAATAACAAAGCAAAATCACCTCCATTCTTTCTTTTTGGTGAGTTTTCTCTATGGTTGGCTTCCTCTTAATTATCTTCTCTACCACATTTTGTCTTCTTTCTCCATGCATCTCCCCTTCTCTATGCATGAGAAGCTTAAACTTGATTTCAATTTTACAAATTTCTAAATTTAAAATTTAATTTTTCTAATATTAATTAAAGTTTCTATTTTAAAAAATTATATATTTTTTCTTATTAAATTTTTCTTTTTCACTGGATGGAAACTTTCTTTTCTTATAAAAATGGATAGTTTTTAAAAGAATTGCTTTTTCATCTTACTAAAATATAATCATATAAAAATTACTTAAATTTATAAATCTATTTTTCAATATATAATCTATTTGAATTATTTTCTTTGTATTTTAAAGTTTTAAATGATTTGTATGTTGACAAAAAGAAAATTAGAATAGATTTTTTTCTTATATATCTAGAAAATTTCTAGATTTTAGTTTTAAATTTATTATTTAGAAGATTTTATCTAAAAAAATTTAGAAAGATCCTATATCTATTCAAATTTATGCTAAAATTAATTGTTGATTAATTTCAAATTTAAAAAAAAAATAGAATTTACTCTAATTTTAAATTGTCAATTGATTTGCATGCATTTTTATTTTTTTAAAGAAAATTGAATAGAAATGTTGCTTATTTATATATCTAGATTAATTTCTATTTTTCCAATTTCACAACTAAAATGGTTTTGAGTGAGTTTCTTCTAAATAAAAATTAAAATATGAGATATATTTATTATTTTAATGTAGGGAAAGGAGGGATTTATTAGCATTAATCATGAGAGTTAATGCGGTGCTTTGCAACGGCTTTCCCATAAATGGAAAGTACGAGATTGGAAGGAAAGGTAATGATTACAAGTCACACCCGCACACTTACTGGGTGCCCATTTGCAAAGGCAAAACTTATCTTTCAAGGCAAAGTAGAAGAACAGTCTGGAATTACTCGGTGAGAAAGTGTTTGTTAAGTGGTAATTTCCTGTCTGCGAAACAAAATTTTTTACTAGCTATGGGAGGTGAAAGACACAGAAGGGAGCCCTCAAAAGACTGTGAAAAATGGAGACAGACCAAGGTTTGGAACTACCTTCTGCAAGGTGGAATTTCCACTTTCATTGAAAGGCTTCATGGTGGGAAGTCGTCGGTGACTAAAATGTTCGTGAAAAGCTGGGATGAGGACAATGTCGTGATTGAGGGAAGAAAATTTACGGTCACTGAGGAGGTTATCTCCACTTTCACTGGAATCCCCATTGTGGGCAAGAAATATTACAGAGACCGTAAAATCTCAGACTCTGCGATTAGTGACTTCGTGAGGAATGAGGAAGAGAAGAAAACTCTTATCAAAGCTGGGACCTACTATCTTCTTGAAGGGTTCAAAAGGCTATGGAGATTTGTCCTGAGGGCTATCATCTCTTATATCACGCAGGACACCAGGTTTGACAGGATCATAACCTACCACTTTGTCCTCATGAACCATTTTCGACATGGTATGCAGGTTTCTATCCCCTTTTACTTATACACTTCTATTAATGAAAATATCAATGGGTTTAGGGATAAGGCTATAGCAAATCTTGCTTTGCATGAAGGGCTTTTACTTCTTATCTATGAGTTTTTTAAAGCCCAAATTCAGGGGAAGGAGGTCGCTCAGAAAGAGGACATGGATGCCTTTGGCTCTAAATATATTTTTTCAGAGACTGAAGACAGTGAGTGATTGCACTCTGAGGGTTGAGATGATTATGACACTAAAAAGAAGAATTTGGGTTCCTTCTCTAAGAAGTGTATTGCCAGTATTCAAACCATTAAAAAAGAAAAAATGGTTACCCCATCCAAAAAGAAGACAACTAATATCACCTGAGGAGGAGTATAATCAAGATGAGGAAGGGATGAACACAGAAGGTGAGGAAGAGATTTCAAGCGGAAAAGGAAGAAAGAGAAGGCAGACTGCCATTGTGATGTACCAAAACAAAAAGGGCAAGAACAGGGATTAGAGCGCTAGCTGGAAGACTCCCGAGGATCAGACTCGTAGAAATTCCCCTGGCTCTTACCACAAGGAGAAGGAAAAGATCCAAGACAAGCAGTATGACACTAACCAGGAAATACCCTCTCCCCAACTCTCTGAACCCCAAAACACGATGAATGAGAAAGGGAAGGACACCGATTGCTGTTGCTATATGTCTGAACAGGGGAGGAAAATGGTTTGGCGTAACTTCAATGTCAAATCTGCCAAAATGGGGATAACGAGGGAAGTCATAAATCCCAAAGTTATCGAAGGTGAGGACGGTCAGATTAAGCTAAAGGAGCTGATTGACCTAGCTATGGTGGTTCTCAGTGACAACTCGAGGGAATTTGAGCTAGATCTTCTCCAAAACTCCAAGAATAACATGCTGGACAACTACAGGTCTATTAAATGGTTATTTCATGAAGTGGAGGATCTCAAGAATAGAGCAAAAGGGACAGACAAGGCCAATGTGGATAACACTACTGTTGGTCAGATGAACCTAAATACTAAGGTCAGAAAAATGGAGGACAAGATGACAAGGTTTGAAGCTACCCTTAAAAGCATTGCTGAACAGAGCTTCAGTATCCTCAAAGCTTCCAATGAACACACCAAATCTCTCATTGATACACTGGAAGAAAAACTAGATGGGACAGAAGCGGCCACTACAGGTGTGGAAAAGGAGCAGAAGATAGAACAGGGTCCTGGTAAGAGAACTAGGGCTAGTGCTAAGAAGAAGGATAATGATATGCTGACAGATCTCCAGAAGATCAAGAATTTTGCTGCTAATATGGAGCTCCTCGAGGCCAAGGCGACCACCCTGATGGTGGACATATCTTGAATGGGGCATCTGGTTCTTTTTGTTGTTCCTGTGCTTTTTTGCTTTTTAGAAGCTTAGTTTGTTTATGTTGTAGCCATGTGGTGGCTTGATCCGTGTTTTGGCTCAGTTTCTTTTTTTCTGAGATTTCTTTTTCTATATTACTCTATTTCGGGTTTTAGGAGCCCTGTAAAACCTATTTTACTTAATCAAAAACACTATAAAATGAATGAAAATAAGCTATAAATAATAATAATATAATTACTAAAATAAAGGAATTTATTTTGACATTGAATAATATTCTTGGTCTCTGTCCAAATTATATGACATTGTATCCATTCATCATCTCATTAATTATTTACACATACAAATCTTTATATACCACAAAAATTTATATAATAATATGTTATATGAATCTAGAAGTTACTTGAGATAGATTTTATAAAAAAAAGTTTTCAACAATTTCATTAGTGTATTTTTTATCATAATGATCAAATTCAAAAAGTGATAGTAAAAAATGACAAAGAAATAACATTTTATTTGAATAACAAATATATTTACCTTAACCCTAACCATAATCCTAACTCCAACCTTGACTCTAACTCTAACTCTAACCATGATGTAAACCCTAACTAAAATTGTAATCCTGAACTAAACCCTAACACTAATCTTAACCATAATCATTATCCAAACCCTATACCTAATTATATTTCTATTCCCTATCCTAATAATAACTCTAACCCTAAACTTAAAACCAAAACCAAAACACTTATTATAATTATAATTATAGTCCAAAACCTTACCCTTACCCTAATACTAATCTTATCTCAAACCCTAACCATAACAATTATTACTCTAACCCTAATAATAACCTAACTATAAAATAAAACACACCTATTGAAAAATACTATGGGTGGGAAAGGTGGTTTGAACAGTGAAAGCGGGAATTCGTGTTTGAACTAGTGGAGCAATGGAGGACAGGCTGCAGGTCTGGGCTTGGAAGTAGGTGTGGCAAGGGATCTAGGGCAGCAACATCATCTTGTGAAGGTAAGACATCAAATTCCCTGAATAGTACTTTAGAAGAAGGTAAGAACCTAGATGATAGGGCTATCTCAGTGTCACTTGACCCAAGAAGAGGTGAGACACCCTTTGTCTCCCCAAGTCGGCCAAACCAAGGTGATAGACCATGGTTATCTTTGTTTGGGAAGAGGCCTTCTCAAAAATATTCCTTGCCTGTGGTCAACAATGGGAATGTGCACCAAGATGGGGGACCAAAAAGGTGCCAAATACCTTTTTGGCCCCCATTCGCGCATAGGGTGCACACTCTATAGGGCGCACACCCTATGGTTTGGGCAATTCAAACCATAGGGTGCACACCCTATAGGGCGTGCGCCCTAATTTCTTTTATAAAGTGTTTTGGCAACCACTTTGTGGCTTATTTTTCTTCTCCAAAGTTGTGGCTTGTTGTTTTCCTCTTCATAACAGTGCGTACGCGATTCATTGTGAGGTTTGCTCCATCAAAGTGAAGCAAAAAAAGGCTCCACAACGTCAACAAGGTCGAACCAGAAGAAGAGGTAAGTGATTCTACAACCATGAATGCTATTTGTTTTGAAATTTAGGTTTAATTTTTAGTTTTTCTTCAAATTTGATTGTGAAAGTTTTAAATTTTATGTTTAATTAGAGTTTTAAAATAGATTTTCTTTTAATTGCCAGGAAGGAATGATATCCCCACAGAAAATCCTCAACCAAACCCTCCATCTTCTCCTCATGAACAAATGGATGCTGAAAATAACCAAGAAAATGAACCCCCAACACCCTCACCAATTGAGAAACCTCCTCTTGGAACACATGAAAACTTGATAAACCAAATAGAAAATGAGAAAACAAAAATAGGATCTTTAATTAGGAGATTAAAAGATTCTATTGGTACAAATCCTAGAAGGGCAACACTTTCAAAATCATTAGAATTGATCTTGACCCACGTAGGTTCAGTTAGTGAGCATCTAAATTTATGACACAACAAAAGAGAAGAACAAAAACAATATTATGCAAATAAATTATCACATGAGGACATTAAAAAAAAAAAAATTCACAAAAGCCGACATTTGCAAACTTTGTAAAAAGCCAGGGGAAATTGAAACTCTTAAACCCACAACAAGGAGGATCCCAATTCATTGGTGCTTAAATGAAGATATAAAAATAATTTTTTGGGACAGATGGTGGATGGTCTTTGATTCCCCTCCCTGTAACAATCATGAGGTTCCTATCTATTTCCTGATGAAACTCTATTGTGAGTTTGTCCTGAAGGAAGTGCCAAATTATTTTAAATTTATAGAGTCTTAGGGTAGAGGTGGGGGATCATCATTTGATAGACCTATGGCACGTTGTGACCCTAATGCACCTAGGTTGCCCAGTGGCAAGCCACAGGTGGATCATGTTAGTATTCCTTCCAATGTGAAGGAACATGTGGAGGTGGACACACTAGGCACGATTAGTGCTCTGACACAGACTCTC
>MU227397.1:886333-899042 GCA_018584345.1 Thuja plicata | reverse complement strand
TCATTATGGCCTACATATTTAATTTTATTCATACTTTACAATGATCATGTTTTCTAACCAGTGTGGTTTTGTTTTTTCTTGGGGCTATGGGGCCTTTTACCAGTGGGTCTCATTGATTCCAATGAATTTATATGTACATAAACTACTTCTTCTTCATCCAAATCTAATGCCATTTTAACTTACTGCAAGCTTAATTTTTCTCTCTTCTTCGTTCTCGCTGAATACCTTCTGTGCAGTTCTTAAATATAATTTGACCATTGCTTACATCTGCAACCTCTTGTTTGTGAACATGTTTGAATTTAGTTTGGAGTGAAATCCAGAATTGCTTTATTGGAGAATATGTTTGATAAAATTTATAACTAGATTCAACAAACAAACAACAACATTTTAAGATGCTTTCAAAGAATTATTTTGGAACTTCCAAATTTGAATATGATATCACTGTATGCTTTGGAATCTAAAATAAAATTATTTTATGTTTTCACAGTCTCTGTTACCCACAAACACGAATCTTCTCTTAACGTTTTTCTCTGACCTATTTCATGTCAAAAGACAATGGAAGCTATTTCTTAGTTCAGTGACGAGGCATGTGAACTGTTTGACAGAATGGCTCAAAGAGATGTCATCAAATAGAATTCTATGATTGTAGAAAATGTAGAAAATGGATATATTAAATACACTGTTGAAACTTTTAAGAAACTGTAACTTTTTCATTATGCTTTGGAAAAGGGTAAGGACATCCAACAAAGCATGGTGGAAGGGTTTTTTTTTGTCATATATTATACGTAAAGGATAGAAGAATTTTGTCAAATGTTGTGGCTGTAAGTGCCCAGGTACATGCTTAAAAAATTTGTAAGGATATATAATGCACAAATGTGAAACCATAGACAAAGTATGGGTAACTGCCCAGGCAAACATGTATGCAAAATTTGGAAGGATATACGATGCATTTGTAACTGCCCATGTGTAGAAAATGTGGAAGCATAGACAAGGCATGTGTAACTACCCGGATAAACTTTCAAGTAAATGCAATTGGCAGTTGCAAAGCCATATTTCACAACCCGTGACAGTGTCCTCCATCAAAGCATAGTGGAAGGGGGGCTTTTTTCATATATTTTAGGTAAAGGATGGAAGAACTTTGTCAAATGTTGTGGCTGAACTACCCAAGTAGACATGTATGCAAAATGTGGAAGCACAGTAGGTGTAAAGCTGAATTATACAACCTTTGCCAACATCCTTGCTTCCTATGCCAAAATTGGAGCTTTGGAATAGGGCATCGAGATCCATCAAAGCATAATGGAAAGAGGGTTTTTGTTAGCTATTATAGATGGAAATGGTCTGGTAGACATGTATCCGAAATATGAATGAATAGACAAGGCATGTGAACAGTTTGATAGAATGCCTAGAGAGATGTCATCTTATGGAATTTCACGATTGCAAGATATGCACAAAATTGATTTATGAAAAAGGCTGGTAAAATTTTCAAGTAAATGTAATTGGTCACTATTATTCCTGTTGGCCTAATTCTAAATATCTCATGGTTTTCTACAAAGCTCTTTTAGTGTAGACAAGGAATTTCAAAAAATAAGTGTTGGGCCTAGAGAGTTAGTAACTTTTGTTTAACTTGACAATAGAGGTGTGATTGTCATAGGGGAAAATGAATGTCTAGAAAGATAGATCCAAGAAATAATTAGTTTTTTTGGGTGTTCTTTCAGTAATGTCCATAAGTTTTTCTATGGTCTAGACTTCATTTTAGTTATCAGTGTGTTGTCAAGTTTAGCTTGCTGAAGGTACTTTCAGGTTTCTATTGGCTGCAGACTATCACAACTATTTGTTAAATCTTGTTGGTATCAGAGAAACAAGCATGCCTCAAAGAGGATTATCATTTTTTGGTGAAGAAGAATAGATTGATGTCTAGAGTTTGTAGAGTAATAGTGTATAAAGTCCTTTGCGAAAAAATCCAGGATTGTCAATAATAGACCAAGATAAACCAATTTGAAGAGTTGATTTTTACTCACTAAAGTATGTCAAAAAATTTTAAGTGTACGTGTTTTGAGATAAAAATCTAGATGCTTTCCAAAATTTGGGTTCCAGGACATACTATTTTTTTTGAGGTAGAGAACATTGCTGAAGATGACTTAAGGATGATGAAATTTTTCATTTTAAAGATAAAACCCATGCAACTTTAGATTGTGATAACTTGCGAAAGAACTCGAACAGATAAAGTAAGGTTAATATTGAGCTGTTGGAAAAGATGCCTAGGCGTTTTAAGGTCAAATTTCTTTTATACAATCATCAAATCCTTTTCAAACAACTTTAGAAACTAAACTGGTGTAGGGCACCCTGGCAAAAGCATGAGAGGAGAGTCATGTAGACTCATGAAAGAGAAATGATCATGAAAGATCAAAAGTGAATGTAATTGGATCCATGATCTATTTTGTATTTGATTCATCTTAATGTAATGAGCCTAAACTATAAAGGCAATGTAATAGGGGTAATAGCATCATAAGGCTATAATGCACCTAGAGGGGGGTCATATGGCTCATTTTGTTGATCCTAGTCTCATAAGGGAATCTAAAGGCCTATAGGGTCTATAATAACTATAATGTGGCCATTAGAGCGAATAAAATCTTGTAAAAGCACTAAGAGTGCCAAAAGTCATAGTTTGCCCATGTTGGCAATTTAGGCCTAGTAAGGCTTGTAAGGGGATATAAGAGTTTTAGGGAGTTTGATAGGGTTATGAACCTTTATAAAGGTTAATATAATGTGGTGGAAGGATTAATGATTGTAATTTGTGGAAGTTGACGCTTTAGTGTCAACTAGACAACAAATCTCAACAAATTTGTAGTTGTAATTAACTGATATCAGTTAGATAATCGACTGTTACGATTAGGCAAGGGGTTATTAGCCTTATATAGCTATTTAGAAGTGATTTTTGTCAAGTATGAGAGAGTGTGGAGTTGGTATGAGTCGACCAAGAAATGTAGAAGTTTTAAATCAATAAAACTAAACTATTTTCTACAAATCCTTTCACTGTCCCACGGGTACAGTCTGAACAACGAGTTGTTATGTTAGTTTGGAGTATGATCTTGGTGTAGGAAGAATGTAGGACATTGTATTTTTTGTGTTTCACGTTCCCTTACATTCCTTTTATCATTTTCATAGTGTTTAGTTGAATAATATTGGACTGGTGTCTCTAAAACAGTGACTGGTTAGACACAGTCAACAATTATTTGTTTTTAAGTTTTAGAATACTGAATCTCTCCCACCCTCTGTAGTCACTGTGATTAGTGGGAGAGAGTGAAGATGTAATATATTTCTTGTTCCATGCTTGGCTTATGTAGGAGATGGAAGAGTGTGTTGAAGAACCAAGAATGGTTGGAGTTTGCTGATAGAGAGCCTACCCTGATTTGACACCAGTCAGTTATGAAGTGGATTGGTTCAAGGAAGAATGACTTTTGTGATGGATCCTACATGTGGGGGTCTATAGTGGAGTGTGTATGCATCTAGTTTGGTCTGAAGTGGGTTGGAGAGGTCTTGTTGAGTAGACCCTAGGTGTGTGACCCTAGAAGTGAGGGTTTAGTGTCTAAGGCCATAGGTGAATGGTAGAACATTATGAAATTGAAACTTTTCTATTTGGGAATCTCTAGGAGGATTGTTTCAACCTTTGGAGTCATGAGAGTGAGAGGAGCTATGGGTTGCTTTGTAAATGTTGAGAATTAGGCCTAGATTGGGGCTACATGAGTATTGGATCTTGGGTATGGTCCAAAGGAGTCTATACTAAATATTTGGGAGGATTTAAAGATCCCAAAAGGGTATCTGAATCATTTTTTATTTTCCTTAGTTGTTTGGGAAAAGTTGGAGAAAAGGGAAAAATAGTGACTGGTGTGGGCTATTAGCTTTAAGGGCTAAATGTGAGAGTTGGGTAAGGAATTGGTTGTCCAGACTTAATTAGTTGTTGGAACATGGTAGATGGGCCATAAAGAGATGATTTATGGAGTTAAAATGGAGGTTGAAATCTTGAGTGAAGATATGGTGTTTGGGAAGCACTAGGGGCACTTGGGGTAGCCTAGAAGGTGAGTCCTTGAGGGGGATTGGAAGTGAGAAGTTATTACCAATAGGAGATGGATTATTGTCAGACATGATCAATGGGGTCACCAACCACCACCATTGCATCATAAACTGAAAGGACTTGTGATTGGAAGATCATAGTGCTTGGTAGATGAAGTAGTAGATTCAAACTAACCTGCATGAAGGTTAAGAATAAGTGACAACAAGATACCTTACAACCCTAGATTTCCAAATTCTAGGTGATTTGAGATGCATTATTTATTCATGGTATTTTGTTGTGCCTCACCTATAAGCACAACATTCTTCATTTGTCCTAGAGATTCTTGTTGATCTGCCACATAGTGAGTACTTATGGTACAACATTCTTCATTTGTCCTAGAGATTCTTGTTGATCTGCCACATAGCGAGTACTTACGTTGTGGTTGTTTTCCAACGATATCTCCAATTTGGGTGACACTCTAAATTGCAAGAGGAATCACACCAGCCTATGAATGGAACCAATGAACAGTACATGCTTTATAGTCTCATTCCTTATTCTTGCATACCTGAATAGGTGTTGAATTGAAGACAGAATTTAGGAGAGAACAAATGCTGTTAAAACAAACATGTATTTTCCCTAGGTCAAGGTTTGCTGCTTCATTAAACTCAATATTTTGGGCAGTAATCTAAAAAGTATAGGTC
Source organism: Thuja plicata (assembly GCA_018584345.1). Taxonomy (NCBI): domain Eukaryota; kingdom Viridiplantae; phylum Streptophyta; class Pinopsida; order Cupressales; family Cupressaceae; genus Thuja; species Thuja plicata. The sequence goes on along the minus strand of MU227397.1, from coordinate 894,290 downwards.
AAAATCCAAATCAGGATAGCAGCAACAGGTCAAATTCCTAACCCGGTCAGTAAATGTAAGTTGCCAGTCAGAAAATCCACATTTCAGGATGTTCAAACTCTAAACTCTTCTTATGCAAGTTATTCATCTAAATGATCAAAATAGTCTTGAAAGGACTTTGCAATAAAATGAGGGGTGACTTAATTCAGTAAAAGAATCACCAGAAACTTTAAAGGACTACTGCAATAGATTATCCATAATTTCTCTTGTTCATGAAGTTAGAATCTAGATTATGTTTCTCTATGATAATGTCAGTGTCTATGTTCCTAGAACACCAGTACAATCCCTAATCTGTTTAGGTTTTTATGAGAATTGGACCAGTACAATCCCTACTTTAACAATCAGAAAAACTATGAACAAATTTGACTATTCCTTCATGAACATTATATTATATAAACCAGTAGAAAGAAAGATAAAGGATTTTCTTTAAAAATACTATAAGATTAGAAGGTATCACAAAAAATAGTTGTTCTTTGACTCACCTTGAGTTTATCACTGCTAGTACTATAAATATCATGCACATCATGTTCAAAATCAGCATAATCACTATCAAAGTTGTCTTTTACTTTTCGTTCTTCGTTCATATGATTGATTTGCATGTGGGTTTAGTCATGAAAGGTTAATATAAGTCAAGTAAAGAATGCAAAAACTATAAAATTTTCCAAAATAACTATTATATTACCTCAGCGTCAACACAACTATGATTGGGCTGCACATTTTTGTCCACTAGTTCATCATGATCACTATCGACATCAACAACTTTGTTGGCACCAAGGTGTTTTTTTTTGTGTTGCTTTGATAAAATTGTTCTGCATGTAGTTAAAATTGATAAAAAATCATAAATACATTGATCAAAATGATGCTCTCAACAATGCAAAGCTACATTACTATGAACCAAACTTAACTCATCAATATAGCCTCTTACCTGATATGAATTTGTGAAATTATGATCATTCCATGAAGAAACTATAGGCTCAACCGAGGAAGTCAACTGTAAAAATTTCTCAGTGAGACTATGTAAGTGCTTCATTATATGTTCATACCCTTCATTTGAGTTGACATGATTTTCATAGGTTCTTAGTGGGCATTCCACAGATGGCTGTGAAGTCGCTGTTGACGAACTAGACTTCCACTTCATACTATTCTTAGATTTATTAGGATCTAGTGTTGCCATATAATTGACCAAATCTTATGCACCTGCTTCTCTATTACTATTTTTCACCTAAAATACAATGTCAATTTTAACAAAGTTAGTTCAATAAAAAAATTGAAATAAATAACATAATTTAAATTGAATCAAAAAGCCATAAACTTACTCCAAATTTGTTTATTTTTGCCTGCAACCTGCCTCGGCCAAATGTATATTCAACCTTCACACTGTCTCTTTCTCTCTTGCCTTTATTACTCTTTGTCAAATATTCTTCAGAATGCATACTTTCCTTCAAATTTTCCCACTGTTTGGGAGATATAGTCTTCTCTAAACTCTCTTTTCCCTCTATAATTGCTTTTCTGCAAATGTATCTAAAATTGTTCATTAGAAGTTTCATGTTTTGCTTGTAATATTTTCTCAAGATTTGTCCACCAATAGTGTCAAAGGAATTTTCCATTTTTTGTATAACGTTCTCCACATGGTGTGGATCTTTCTCTGCCAAATTTGATTTGCAAATATCCAAATGTGCCCTACATCCTACGCCCAACTTAGAGGCCCACCTTGCAGCATTTTTCCCAGTGGGTTCACCATCTCTTGATACATCAACCAAGAATGGCTTCTTCCCTTATAATATTCTTTCTTTTGAATGCCTCTCTGTAGATTTATATAAATCTTGACTCAATTTCTTTCTTTTAACAAAAGTGAACACATCTTTTGTTGAACCACTACCAACAGGTTCACTCTGAGGCACATCAGATGCAAGCGAACTCTTTCATGAATTTCATTAGGCTGCACATCACCATGTGCCATATCAGGTTCCACATCATCAGAATTACCTTTTTCACCAACTACATTTGTTGGATCACATAAGCGTTGGCTTTTATGAACTGGCAACATTGTATCTTTATTTTCTACTTGTTTTTTCTCTTCATTTTCTCTGCACTCTTTTTCTTTCTTGTAAAACCAAAAAAAAATATCGTATCATGTCTTATATTCATAAAGCTTTTGCATATAAAATTTCATCAAATAGTATTAAACAAATAATATAATACTTAGTAGATGTACAACTTGCCTATTTGGAAAACCAAGACATGATAAACATTCATTATTCTTGGCCACACGTTCTTCATGATCTCGCTCATAATCTGTTAGTGGAATTTCAACATTATGATCACCATCATCTAATTTACGCCTTAAATTATTTCTCCTCATTTCCCGATGTCCAAAAAAATAATAATGTATAAATTATCAACTTGATACAAAGATAATAACAAAAGAAGAAAGCATCAGTTTTGAGATGTCTGAATAAAAAATCTGGGATATTTAATCGACTATAAACTAGAAAAAGATTTAATCAAAGTACTATATAATAAATTAACATACACAGATCAAGAGAAGCAACATGCAATTAAAGGGAAATTTTACCTTAAATGATACATTTTAGCAAACACATAAATTGGAAGATCACAGAGTTATTCAAGTTCTTGTTAACATTGCTACAAGATGTATCCAACAATGTCAAGAAGCATCAAAGGATCAACTACATTTAATGACCAGTGAACAATGATAAATAGTGCTCATAGGAAAGCAATCAAATCATGAAGTTCTTCATTTCATCTTCATAGACATAATGTAGTTAACAAGGTATGATCATGCTAAGTATCAAGATAGGGAACTATGTGTTAAAGAGTTCATGATTAAATGAAATTGTCCCAGGAAAGTATGTAAAGAGCTTTGTTACAACTTTGTAGCAGCTTAGAGAAATCAAAGCATGCAGCCACAAAGACTAAAGTAAGAGAAATCAACAGTAAAGAGGCTTTAAGAATAAAGAGCTTTAAATTTTTCAAGACTACTGTCAATAGTAAAAGAAAGAGTATGAAGGCCCATTATTACTGTAGGAAAATGAAGGATTTTGTTGTTAGGTCCTTCAAGGAGAAATGAAGTAGTAGCACTGTCATTATTTTTCAACAGTAAAGAGGCTTTAAGAATAAAGAGCTTTAAATTTTTCAACACTACAGTCAACTGTAAAAGAAAGAGTATGAAGGCCCATTAAAGTTTTCAAGACTACAGTCAATAGTTAGGGTAATAGGATAGGAACCTAAAACATTTTGAAATGTTAATCATGATGCAAGAAATATTAAAGTGGTCGAAGTTGACAACTAGTTGTCAACTAGACAACAATGCAAACGAATAACTAACTGTAACAATCATACAACTGACTGTGCATGTTAAGAGGAAGTTGAAAATTAGTTTGTAGGGGGAGTTAGTTGGTTTTGTACGTAATTTTTATGGTTGAGGAGTCTCAAAAGTCTTAAAAAGAAGGATATGTGGTCAGGAAAGAAATGTAATGAAATACCAAGCAATAAACTTTTAATTCTTGGCAATAGTCACTTCTCTACCCGTGAAGATACAATCTGGTCATCAATCACAACCAGGTTTCTAAAATGGTTATTGCGAGTCACAATGGTGAGATTAGCTCCTTCAGGGGCTGCAATAAGTGCAGATGTTTCATTCTTTTGTATTTTTACATAGTAATTTCACCATAAATGTCCATGCATCCACATTCATCAACAATAAAATGTTGTGATGTTAGATACAACAAGAAAAAATTATATACAAAAACTATATTGTTCTTAGTTGTAAAACTAAGCGTATCAGATACATTAAAAAAGAAGTTTTGCTGGTGAGAAAATTGAATCATGACAAATCTTTTTGGGGCTAGATCCAAGAAATACATTCTCATACAAAGAGCAACAATAGGCAATTTCATCTCAATGAAAATTAAGGAAATAACCAATCATAATGTTTGTAGATATATTTTATTGACTACTGTAGAAGCTAGAATGTTTAACATCAAATATTAAAAATCCATACTACATAATAAGTGCTATCACTTGAGATCAACAATCACTAGTAGAAGCCAACATTCCAAAAGTTGCTACAGGAGCTGAATCAATTTTCTACAGGAGATGAATAAAAAAGTTAGATAAATATTCAATGCTGATAATAGTTCTATTAAATCCTGACAAATCTTCAATGCTGATAACAATTCTATTCAATGTTGATAACAGTTCTATTCAATGTTGATAACAGTTCTATTAAATGTTGATAACAGTCTATTAAATTAGATAAATATTCAATGTTGATAATTGGAGAATTATTAGCTATTTTTGGCGAGGTAAAGTTGTGCTTTAAGTTGGAAACAAGAAGCTATCTACTATAACAAATTATGGGAGAATGCTATTCCACCTAGAAAAATTGGAATATTAATTTTTATAGCCACTAAAACCTCTGAAAATGTTAAAAAAGAGGATGCAGCTAGGATAAAACTAATCATGATTTGCGTCAACGAAATTCAGCCAAATGTATCTTCCAGTCATTATTTTCTTTCAATTAAGCTCTAGTAATGAAATGTCTGGGAATGTTAGAGTTGAATTTGATCATGCATACTATAACTTCTAAAAATTGGAGTAGGTAGATGACCAATCTCAGATGCATTTGGGAATATTATACATAACAACATAGGATGAACAAAAAATTCAAGGACGCATGTATGTGAGTACCATGTGCAGATGTTTCTATGTCTTTTAAAATTGAATATTGTTTAGACATTTCTTATGTCTGATCTTAAGAGTAAAATTATATGAATAACTTCAAATCTGATCTGGATAATTAAAATAAGAAAAGAAACACAGAAAATTAAAATAATCGTGAAACCATACATTCACATTTTTTCCTCTTTCTATGTTTCCAAGCCACATTTTTACATATGTATTTCATGACCAAAGCACCTAGAACTGTATTTCACAGTGCCTAATTTTGTGAGGATTTGATGCATCTAGACAATAACAACGAGGACATAAACATACAACATGAAGTTACATATGGAAGTTAAAGAAAATAAAAATGAAACAATAGGGAAATGTTCATCTATGATAGAGGTACATTAATCAATTTAAAAGTAGTGATAGTCATCAGTCAGGTAAAAAATAGGAACAACTATAGTTGTTTCAAAGAGATCAATGAAAAGAAAGTGCTTATCATGGAAATATGAAATGAAGAAGTAGCACTGTCATTATTTTTTTAGCATACATATGATAATAAAATCTATTGGAAATGAAGAGGAAACATGGAATGATCATGAAGTGTGAACAACAAACAAAGAAGTGTTCTCACAATATAACAACTTTGTTCAACATTAAAGCTCTAAAACAGGTATCAGTTTGATGGTCGATGTCCTTAAAACATAGAATAGTCTAGAAACAACATAAAAGTATTAAATAAAAGATCATAAAATTGGGGTCATCAATAATCATCTGCATTTCTAGCAAGATCATAATCTTGATCACTTGTGTCTGCATCTTCTTGATTTTCTTCCTCGACCTCATTTATGACCTGTAATACATTCTCTCTCTCAATTTCTTCATTGGTAATCAAAATCTCTTCTTCAAACAATCCTTCATTGTCTTCATCCACTTCTTCGAACATTTATTTTAAATTAACATATTGTCCATCGGGCATTACATTGACAACTTCCATGAATTTTCATTTCGAACGAGACTCTGTTTGAATGACATATGACCAACCTGGGCTTCTTACATCATCAATTAGAAATGATTGATTAATTTTAAGAGGGGAAACATATGGCTCATCTGTCTCTGATAAAAATTATCGTGTATTTGCATGTATAAATCCATACTCATCAAATTGTACTACAGATGGTCGGATCCATTTACATTTTAATAATATAGGACTATTTTCACCAAAATCCACTTGAATAATTTCTTGCATGAATCCAACAAAAAATTTCTTCTCAATTTCATGAAGAAATTCAGCACTAACAACACAATCACAATTTGTCTATCCTTTGTCCTTTTCTTCCACTCTTAAATGACTACCATAGGCCTACATTCCACTAAAAAGTATAGCCCATATATGTGGTAATTGTGAAATCTCACTTTCCTCTTTTGTTATATATTGACCTTCTTCTTTTGCATCACTGATTGCATTAACAATCCATTCTTCAAATTTTGGAAAAGAATCACCTCTAATAAAAGTATGACGTCTACGCTTTTGAGGTCGATGTTGCATCCAAATTTGATTCTCTTCTTCATATTTTCTACATAAAATAATGATGTACAAATAGTAAGATTAATAATATGAATGTGTAAATGCAATTGAGTAAAAAAATTAGTGCAATTTTCTTTACCTGCACCACTTGTCAAATGAAGATGTGTTTTTAAGAATAAAGGCATGTATTGCACTTCTTTCTTGATATGAGAGCTTGAAGTGACTTCCATTGCCTTCTAATACTTCACCTGCAACTCTCTCATCTTTGTCATCATTCCATACACGTCGATTGACATTTTTAAAATCCTTCATATATTTTGTACAAAAACCCATGGCCTCTTGCATTGAATATCCCTCAGACATGCTACCCTCTGGTTTTTCCCTAGTATAGACAATTGTTTTCAAAACTTTCATATATTTTTCTATAGGATACATCCATCTCGTTCTTATTGGACCAAAATGCTCTAGTTCATAGTCTAGATGTATCAAAAGATGCATAGAAATGTTAAAGATTGTTGGTGGAAATTCTTGTTCCAATAGACAAAGGACTTCAACAACCTCCTCTCTCAAACTATCAAAGTTTGAAGGATCTAATACATGTAAACTCATTCTCTTTAATATTAGGCGCAACCTTATAATTTCCAATCTTGTTCTCTTTGCCAAACCTAATATATTTACCACAATAGGTAAAATATTCTCAATGATGACATGATAGTCATGGGTCTTGAGGCCTCTTAAGCTATTAATGTCAGTTTGGCTAATAATATTGCTACTCACATATCCAATGGGAAAGCAAGTCTAAGACATCAACTGTAAGAATTGTGCACATTGTTCCTTTGTCTAGACATAAGGAGCACTCATTTTTATATATTTTTCATTATCATATTTTTCAACCCAAATATTTTGACGAATCTTTATTTCTCGAAAGTCTTCACAAGATGAAATAGTATCAAAATCACCAAAAAGAGTTTCTATAATAGCATAAGCTATATTTTTCTTAGCATGCATAAAGTCAACAGTATGCCTGATGGCTATATCCTTAAAGTATGGAAACTTATACAATATGCACAACCGTTTTACACCACTTTCATTACATGGGTCATATCTACTTCCAACAATCCCATTATTTTCAATAAATGACATTCTTTTTTGTCCATTCTCAACAATGTAATCACTTGTTATTAGCAATGGTACTTCACGGTTCTCTTCTTGACCATTGAAATGTGTTTTTTGTCGACGATATGGATGATCCATTTTAATATAATCACGATGTCCATAATAAATACACTCATGCAAAATTTTTGAGTGCCTCACAAAATCATTAAAGTTGCAAGTAGGACATCCATGGTATCCATGAACAAACAAACCAGATAATGTGCCATATGCAGGAAGATAATGAATTGTAAATAATAAGGAATCTTTTAAAGTGAATTTGATTGAATGACCATCCCTTAAAGACTAAACTTCTTCAATTCCATTCCACAATTCCATTAGCTCATCTTATAATGGCTCTAGATGAGCATCTATTGTATCTGAAGTCACACTTTTCTTTCCTGGTATAATCAATGATCTAACATTAAGAAAAATGGTTTAGTTGCTAACCATGGAGGCAAGTTATAATTTATTAGAAACACTGGCCAAGTTGACCATTTAGTACTCTGATTTGAGAATGGGTTCACCCCATCTAGAGCCAAACCC
>MU227397.1:864238-886283 GCA_018584345.1 Thuja plicata | reverse complement strand
GATCTTGAGAAAAATTAGGCCACTTTTTATCAAATTCCATCCATGTCTTAGAGTCTGGCACATGTCGTTGTTTTCCATCAGTGCTCTTATTTTGGGCATGCCATTGCATAAGTTCAGAAATGTCTCTGCACCTATACATTCAGAGTAATCATGGGATTATTGGAAAGTGGCGAAGAACCTTTTTAGGAACCACAACTGATTTCAACCCTTATCTATACCTTGCTTCATGACATTTCGGACATTCACTGTCATTTGCAATATTTTTACAAAATAATACACAACCATTCACACATGTGTGGATGTTTTCATACCCCAAGCCGAGCTTACTAATTTTCTTTTTACATTAACTTATTTTTTTGGCAATGTGGAGTCAGCTGGTAATAATAAACTTAATAATGTCAATAATTGATCTACACTCTCATTTGTCCAACCATGCACCACTTGTAAGTTAAGAATTTGAAGAATTGTTGTCAAATGACTTAACTTGCAATTAGTATAAACTGTCTTTAAAGCATCCTCCATTGACTTCACCCAATCATCATTTAGACCCTCATTTAGCATTCTATCAACTGCAAACCCTTCGTCAAACATTTTTGTCTCTTCATCTATGTTTGGTGTCACTTCATTTATGTTTGCTGCCTCTTCATCTCTCACAATCTGCAATTCTATAATATCTTCATAATAATTATAATCCCAAGGGATTATACCACTATGCCCATATCTTATTATATGTTGATAAATCACATTTCTCTTTTTCACTTTTCCACCAAGATAATTTTTACATGGACATGGATATTTGTCAATGTCCCCCTCTTTAGCTACTCTCTCATCATATGCATGATATTGATCTGTAGTCAACCTATGATGTTGATCCATCTATAATATTCTGCATTCCAATATTAATTTAGTTTCTAAATTAAAGAAAAAACATAAATCTAAAAATAGAGATGCCAAAACATTGTTAAAAGGAGTCACTTTTAGTAGGGACCATAAAAGAAAGAAGAGGATATAATGATTCATTGTTATGACATCTATCTTACATTCATTTGAAGTTTACCTAGTGAGAATAGAATATGTATGTGTTTCAGATTTCAAATTACCTCTGAATTCGCTGTAGAGGGTCTTGCTAACTTCAAATTTGTTGCAAAAAACCCTGACTTCCTTGCCCGCCTTTTCAAAAGTCTCCAAGTCCTATCTAAAGAAACTTTATCACCCATGCAAGTGCTTCAATACCTTTCCATGAGAATAAAAAACATTAGCAACTATGATGAGTGTGTATTAAAAAATTATGAATCAAATTAAAGATGAGTGGAAAATGGTTTCATCAAAAGTTATGGCCTTTTCTCTGAAACTAGTAACTCTCATTGAGGGTTTTGACAGTTTTTGACAAAACGTACATAACTTTAATTTTACCTTATGAAATACAATGAAACCAAGTGAATATTAAAGTAGATTCATCATAAAACACATTCCAATAGGCTTCATAATTCATTCAGTCCAAATATATATGAGAAAATGCTTGAAACAACAGAAAAACATGATGCTACAGGAAATTGTCAAGAGTTTTAAACAAAATCTATTCTCTCTTTCATTGGATCTCCATCAAAAATATATTTAAAAAAAGGATAACGTGAAACCTACTTCCTTTCCATTACTTCCATAACCAGTACATGAAATATTCTCATGCGACCTTTAAGAAATCAACTTTAAAAAATGTGATAAACTAATAAAAAAGAAGCTACTTTGATCATATTCACAAGTAAATGTCAATCACATGAGTATAAACACTGATTTTAGTTGAAGCAGGAAACATTATGAAATATAAATATTGTTGAGTGTTTAAGGTGTAAAGAACTCATAGATTATGATATCCATAGCATCAAAAATAAAAATCACACTATGGAGTTAAGAACTAGGATAAAAATGAGCTTGTATCCCTCAAGTTAACATTACTATCTTTACATGGAATCATTCACATGTATCTCAGACAGGTCTGCAAGAATTGTTGTGGCCTTAGGAGCATTACCTAGGATAGGATTTGACTTGGCAAACTGGAAGTATAACTGTAATTGAATTACTAGGGAATTTAACATATATCTTAAGCATACGAGTATAAATTGAATGGGGTACAAAACAACTCACAGATAAGTACCAGGAAGATCTCAAAAATAATTGAGACTTACATCACAACATATGCCTTTCCTTTGCTAAAATCTAAAATAATTTAATCCCCATTAATAGAGATAGGCTTTGATTTATAACATCAATTTCACTGCAAATAGGGATGTATGTATATCACTAAATAGGCCTGGTGCAACTGGGGTTTTACACATGTTGAATACATTTGCTCAAAATTTTCTTCAGCCTTTTCGGCAAGTCCATTTTTGTGAGTATCCTGCAGTCATAGCATTCCATGAAACCATAGTTCTTTTAAGAAATTTGTCAAAGACTTCACTTGCCTTGTCTGTGCTTTCAGATTTCACATACATGTCTACCAAGGCAGTTGCAACATTTGAAAAATTTACCATCCTTTATATTTTTATGGATGTTAATAGCCTATTCCAAAGCTCCCAAATTGGCTATACATATACCAATTGCAGTTGCTTGAGATGTTTTAGAATCTCTTCAAAAAAATTGACATTGTGCACGTCCTACAATCATTGCAGTCTGTGATTGTCACTACTTCTCAAAAGATCTTAAGAATATCTTTGGTTTGACTGTAATTTATGTTCATCGCCCCACTTAATCCACTTTATAGAATGCTTAGAGATCTTAACCTGGCCTGAATCTAATATTGTATTGAGCTTTTCATGAATCGGTTAGAATTCAAACCTAAGAAATTTTTATTTATATGAAAATTTCTCTCAACATACAACAAAGTTTACCATTTAAGAGAACAGAACATCAAACATTGAAGATGAAATACCATAGGCTTTATATTAAATAGAGAAGAAAAATAATAATAGATGGTGTAAGTTTGAACCACTCTTGTAGACAGATCAGATAATCCTAAACTAGACACAGAGATGCAGATATTTCTCTGAACAAAGCAAAATCTAGGTATACAAAAGGGTGTTTGCAACTTTGCAAATATCTAATCATCTCTTTAATGATATTTGGAAATAAGGTGAAACAAAAATTTAGTGAACTGAGAACCTCATCTTGCATCCAATTAAGATAGAAATATAAACACTTCATAACCTTAGATTTTCTTTTTTAAATCTTTCCTTTACAATACTAAAAGTTTTCAATTTCAATTCCTTAAAATAGGTGTTCCCTGCTATGATACATAAATTAAAGCCAAACATAATCAATATCTGAATGACTCACTTAGACAAGATCTACAGGCTAATTTCATCTAGAAGTTATCATAATCATTATCAGTAGCAAATATGAGGAATAATTGAAGAATAAAAGAAATTAAAATGATATTCTTATTCAGATTCTTTTGTAGTATTCAATTTTCTTCTTGTGACTATAGGGATGGAATGAACAACCATTCTTGGCAATTGTTTGCTGAGTTCTAGTTTCAGAGTTATTTTCCAGCTTTAAAGCATTCTGTCTGTAGCTATTGAAACTAAGATTAATTATGAAGTTTTTGTATGGATCAAGTATTGATTCAGAATGGTAGTTCCAATATAGTATTTCAGATGTAGAAATTTTAATTAACTTCCAAGACCAAACAGTTAAGGGACACAACATTTTAAGCTCCTTTAATAACAAGGCAATGTAAAACCTAAAAATAATGTAGTTTCAACCTACTTGCCTCAAGACTCACCAAGTCTAGAAAAGTCCCAAGGGTAGAAGACCAATTAACAAACTTCATTTATCTATTTAAAACAATACTTACAGTTGATAGGTTCTGTAAATATAAGTCATAGAAAATTTTTGCAAATTTGTTGAATGTAACTAATTGTTAACTATCAATCATATCTAATTTTCTAAACCATTTGACAAATATTGATCAACAATTTAAGGTTGAACTTTTTCAAATACCTTGTATACCTCAAAAAAGATAAATCTTAATTGGAGATGTCAAATGTAATATATCCTTGTATTATAAATTGTTTGTGCAAAGATATGGAAAGGTGATGTGTTTGGAAGCCATAGGAAGGTGGTAGTTTACTGATTACTGGATGACAGTCTTGCACCAGTCACAATGGGAGTGATCGACCTTAATGATGGGCAAATTTTGGGATGGATTATGGTTGTGAGGATCCATAATGAATCATTGGATCCATTGGCGTGGTTTAGAGATGGTAGCATGGGTTATTTTGATTAGACTCTAGGTATATGACCCTAGAAACAAGGGTTTGGCGGCTGGTGAGTTTGGTGAGTGGTCAACTAGAATTGCTAGCTAGAATTTTGATTTGAAACATAAACTGAGACCTTTGCACATCCATTATTTTGTGGAAGCCATTGATGTACTTGACACTTCTGGCTGATTTCAGCTATAAACTATAAAACCTTGCCTTTGCGTTCTTAAATGAAACTAATTTACCATACACTCATTTGGTAGGTTATCAAATTTATCATTAACTTAAAACATAACTGGGTTGATGGGACATTGGATAGTAACTACATAATCTTGTAACTTGATTCACTCGTTCTAACTTATTCTAGTAGGAAAGGGGTAGGAGGAATGATTTAATTTAACATGAATTAAACTCAACTTAGATTCAAAGTTTCAGCAAATTTTCTTGACAATACAGATGTAAGAAAGGATCATTCAATCTATTTTTATTTTCTTAAAATCTTTATTGATTGATCAATTAATGCCATCCAGTTCAAAGCTACAAGGGTACCATTATAGACCTTTGGAGTGCTACGAGAAACATATTAACAAAATACATTTTAGATATTAAACTATGATTATGATAATATTGTAACATCTATTTGGAGTGGCATGATAAACACTTGTAACATAACACTTAATATACTACAAAATAAAGAACCATGACTATTGGCGTTTTAGCCACCAAAGAAGAAAATTTTGGGTTGTAGCCACCAGTAGTCTTCAAATTTCTATCAAATCAACAACCCCTATTCATAAACCATGGGAGGTTGTTAAACCCTTATCACCAACCGCTGCATGGACTGACTGAGACCAAGGGTGCACACCTTGCAACAAGAATATCTATGACATGATGACAACTAACAATTAGCAACTGAGTTTGACTTGATCCTTGTCAGCTACAAGAATTAGGTCTGTCAATTAGAGTTGGGCAATCTGATAAAAGGGTTGGCTCAGCCAGTTTATTAGTTGTTGTTTGAATAAGGGGGTTACAAATTTTGTGTCATTCACATGACTAGATATAGTTGCAATTCCCATCAATGAATAAGATAGTAACCACTCAGTCAACTGCTAGAAATTATGGAGAGATATGTTCATTCAAATTTAGTTAGAAAATCCACTAAAAGAATTAACTTCTATTAATTTGGATCACTGGAGTTAAACAATTATATAGGTAGTGTTGGGAAGAGGAAAGGCATTGTTGATCATTCCAACACAAAAAAAATCAATTCTATTTCAGAACTTGGACACTAATATAGCAACATGCTTGCTTGAGATAAGACTCTTAGGCTCATTCACGTTGACATCTCACAAGGAAATGAACCCTCTAAGAAAATTAGTATTACAAGGCTTCAATAAGGATATTCTGGGCACTCAGCAAGTAAAATGCAAGAAAATTACATTGCCATAACTTTTTTGCATAGTTGTGAATACACTAATTCAGAATATCACATCACATTTCCCATCTATTAGTTCAAAAGGACAAAGATTTATGGCCCAACACAGAGACACCATTCTGATCAAGACAGTTCAATCACCAACATCATGAAGCATTATAGGTTAGAAAAGCATAAAGGAATCCCAAAGGAGTGCTCTACCTCAATAGAATTTCTGATATAATTAACGAGTTATGTCTCTCTATGTACAATGACATACTGACATGTCTTTTGCGACAATGAGAGTATGAGAAAAAATTGGACAATTATAAGAAAATTATTCAAATCAACCACATTTTGTCAAGTTTGTATCAAGGCCAAGTAATACATAGCTACGATATACTTTTTGGATTATGTTCTTTTCCTAATATTGTGCAATATTCATCTATTAATATTCTTCTGAAGCCATGAAAATATGCAAGAGATTAATAGGAATCGACAATATTCATGAAAAAATTACATATTGCAAGCCCTAGAAAAATTGTGGAAATGTGTTGTAAACATAAGAAAATACAAGAGTGAGAGTGCAAATGTTAATCGAAGTACCACATGGCAAGATAAATTCAAGAATTAGGAGGCATAACACAAAACTATAAATTGAAATATTGTATTATGAAAAATCTTTGTACAAAAGATGAGAGGTTGGATCTATGCCACAAGTTGTCAATCTACACTAATCCGTGTTTAATCTATAAGTGAAATATTTTATTATGTAAAATGTTTGTACAAAATCTGAAAGGTTTGATCTATACCACAAGATATATGTCTGGGGCATATATAATGGGTTTTGGGCATATAATTGATGTTTTTCCTTATTTGCATAGTTTGTGTTGTTAATGAATGCTCTTGAACCTCATTTTTCCAAGAGGAAGCCTTGTTTGAATGTTATGAAGCAAAAAACCCTGCAGATGAAATATTGTGAATAGTTGCTTCTTTTTTGTTGTTTAAATATCAATATATCTAAACACGCATGCAATTAGACTAAGTTCTAGTTTCTAATTACATTTTATTCAACAACCTTTGCCAGCATCCTCCCTTCCTATTCCAAAATGGGAGATTCACAACAAGGTAAAGACATCCATCAACGGATAATAGAAGTGAGATGTTTATCAAATGGTATAGTTGGAAATGCTATTGTCGGTATGTATGCAAAATGTGGAAGCATAGACAAGGCACATCAAGTGTTTGACAGAATGCTATTTCATCTCATGGAATACAATGATTTTGGGATATGCACAAAATGGGTTTGTATAAAAGGCATTAGAAGATTGCAGGATATGCACAAAATTCTAGTTAATTATTGCTGGGTATACAATGATTGTAGGATATGCACAAAATCATTTTCTGCAAAGAAAGTAGAAGGGAAAACTTACTCATCATTTTCTGCAAATAAAGTAGAAGGGAAAACTACTAAATCCCTTTTGTAGGTTGTGACGTTGATGGAACTCCTCCTGAGATCAAGCCAGAGCCAGACTTTGCTTCATGTTTGTTACCTGCAAGACCTAGAAAGAACCTAAATGAAGGATTGAAAGTCCATCAAATTGGGTGTTGAAATCCCTCCTTCCTTCCTCCCACCTTCCTCTACCTCTTATCGCAAAAATGAAAAAGAAACATTTTTTTTCTTTAGTTTTAATTAAAGATTATAATAATGATAATATAAAATGGATGTTTTTTCTTTAGTTTTAACTAAAGATAATAATATAATATAGCATGCATATTTTTCCTTTAGTTTTAATTAATGATAATATCTATTTTTATTTATAATAATTATTAGCAATTACACCTTGGTAATGGGTTTATAATAATTATAAGCCCATAAAATTTAACAATTATAATGAAGTTTGTGTGTTAATTAAATTCTAAAATCAATTAACATTATATTTAATTTTCTATCCTGCAATCATAATAAGTTTATTTTATTGTAATTTGTTTTTGCATAAAATTAATGGTCCACATATAAGTGAAGTTAATAGAAGATATATATTTAAATATTTATTAACTAAATGCATAGAAAAAGGTCAATGATTCATAGAAGCATTGGGCACTAAAATGGGGCCTAGCAAAGGACCAAAATTGTACATACTTATAATTTATAAGGACAATACAATTCTAACAAGGGTTTGAAACCAAAGACCATCCATAGAAACAAGACTATAGGAGTGAGGAATAAAAAAATTATCCTTGATCAGAACGCAAATTTTTATATTCATGAAGCTCCCTTCAAGAGCATTTACATGGTGGAGAAAATCTTGAAAATAATTCCCAATTTTTTAAAGGGTTGCTAGATCTGTAAATTAATTATATTACATGAGACTATTTTAAAATGATTTGGTGATCCTTTGAAATTTCCATTGGTAAGGTAGAATAAACTTTGTATGATTACAAAAAAAGAGAGGAGGGATTATGAATTAAATATGTTTAATGATTCAACAAATACATTTTTCTAATCTATTTTATATATTTATATCTTCTTCTTTGAAAAGTTCTTATAATGGTGATCATCCTTTCAGTATGTTAAAGAAGACATGAAAGTTTTAGGAAGACACACAAGATCTTCGTGAAGTGTCCTACATCAAATACATAATTAGTAGTTTAACATTCATTCTTCATCCCGCAATTTTCAAAATGTTGTATAGATCATTAGTAACATGGAAATCATACATATCAATTGCAAAAATAGGATTGGGAACGATGTGAAAGCTCAAAAAGCATAATCAAAATAACCCAATTAACCAATTGCATAGGAACAACAACCAACTATATAGAACAGAGGACCAAGTGCCTAGGAAGAGAGGACCAAGTTCACAGAACCTATCCAAGTTCGTAGAAAGCCTGGCCAAGTGTGCAACTTGTCATCAGAGACCCAGAATGGACTAAAAACTTGCAAAATTGAAGACTTTTGAACAAACTAACCATTTAGGACTTAATATTCATTTTATTAGAATTCATTTTATGTCATTTATGAATGATTTAAGTGAATTGACACAAATTTTGGAACCTCTAATTATCCTTTGTACAGATTTGATTGATTTTGAAACAACTTAACCAAGAAGAGAACTAACAAACCCTAAACTAGTTTGATGTTCATTTTAGGCTCCTAAAACAAGTGTGCATGTTTATTTTTAAGTCATTTTCCACTTAATTACTAATATTTGATAAAATTGAATCAATTAAGACTTCTACTTAGGCTAGATTGTGAACTTGGAATGAATTGAAAGCTGAAAACCAATCAATTAGCCTTGCATTGAATCCTAAAATAGATGAAGTTTATTTAACTAAGAGTACCAAATTGAAATGTGAGGTTCATTTTAGGTACCTAAACTGAAATATTTGGTCATTTATTTAGTCATTTATTTGGTCATTTTTTTCGATGACCAAATTGGTCATTTTACCCAATGACCAAGTTGGTCATTTATTTAGTAATTTTACCCGATGACCAAATTGGTCATTTGTTTAGTCATTTATTTAGTCATTTTAGTTGTGATTTTACCTGATGACCAAATTAGTCATTTATTTAGTCATTTGTATTTGTGAATTGCAAAAAATGGGTAGAACATGATCTGTTTTAGTCACGTGACTAAATATTTTAGTCACCTGGTCATTTATTGCCCAAATTCTACTAGTGCTATGAATATCAATTACAAGATATTAGAACCTATAATTATTTCAAATGACATTTCAATGTAAAGAGTTTGTTAATGGCCTAAAGGCACAAATTACTTGTAAGTGGACCAATAGTGTCCAAGGGTGTCAAGGGATTGCTTAGGAGTTAAAAGTATTTAGAATAACTCTCCAAAGTGTTGGAAGACATTAGGAGTTCATAATTTATAAGTTTTAATTAGTTTTAAGTTGGTTTTAAAGTTTAAAGATTTAGATTTTCAAACAATGGTTACATTGTCTTTTAGTGGGAAACACATGCATACGAGTCTTTTGGTATTCCTCTTCAAATGTAACTGCCAAGAAATGGTTGGAGTGGAAGAGGAATTCATTAAATGATAGTAGGGTCTATTTTGTAAAGAGGATGCTGAAATGTATGAATTATTCTCTGAGATGTAAATAAAGTTCAAATTTTCTGCAAATCCAGGCTTGGTTTTTTATCTCCAAAAATTAGGTGATGTTGTGGGAGTCATATCTCCCAACTCAATCATTGGATATTTCTCATCTCACAGTATATTTTACAGAACCTAATTACGCCCATCCTCACTAGAGGGATGTTTCATATATTTTTTTATTTAGAAGTTATTCATGACAGAGTACTGGTCTATGCATAGGGCAGCGACAAGACAATTTTGGATGAATTTTTTAGATGCATGCACTAGTGCTTAATGCCTCTACATCAAAAGGGTAGAATAGTGCCTAAAATGGATCCTAGAATCTTTCTACACCATTCTAGGTTGAATAGAGACCCTTACTACAATTTTTCAAAAAGATGTAATGTTGTCATAATGTTGCTTGACACCATTTTAGCAACTTTTAATGTTGCATGAAAACAAATGGCCAAAATATATTCCTTTCAAGGAAAAATGATGGGTAGATTCCATAAAGGCCTAGAATCATGGGCATGGCATGTTAAGGAAAAATAGATCCCATTTGCAGAGGTATTTAGTGGAGAAGTGTAATTTTTGAAGTGAATGAAAGCTTTGTGTTCTTGTTTTTAGTAACAGTCAAGTTGTATTGTGTTTATGAGTTATTGTATGGATTGAGTTGCAAGAGTTAGTGTTTCTTCTGCGTAGTATAGACAATTAAGTACTTTCTATTTAGTAGTGTATTATTTTATGGTTGATTTGTTTAGCTTTAGTAAATTGTTTTGTAGACTGTGTAGTTGCTAGAGTAGACAATGTGGTTTTTAGTTTTATGGCTCCCCCATAGAGTCCAACCATAAAAATCATCATGGCCTTGATAAATCTTGTAGGGAATCCTCTGTATAGTGTATATATGCAAGTAGGAGTCCATAGGAGTGATTTTTTTATTTTTAAGGTCATGTCCTAGGTGAACATTGTGTGTCTGATTAGAGTTTTGGCATGAACTAATAGTGCATGATTGCAGGGTAACGATTGAAGGAGTGAAACAATGGGTTGTTTCATATCCAGAAAGGTCATACATACACCTCTTAATAATATTCAGTATTGAAAAATCCATCTTGATACATTTTTGAGGAGAAATTAGAGGACTACTCAAATATATTAAGCCTACATTTTAGGAAGCCACTGTACAGTGGACCTAGGAGCCTAAGACCAAAAAAGTATTGAAGGTCTTGGAAAAGGGTATCTGGATCTCAAGTTATATTTTGGGGTTATTTTGAATTTTTGAGAAAGAATTGAGAAAAAACCCTCTGGATAGGGCTAATTGAGAAATTAGCCCTATTAGGCCAAAGGCATAGTCAGTCTTGAACACGGTTGATTTAGTCTTGATGACCCATTATAATGGAGTCATATGGATGTAAAATGATTGTTTCAATGATGGATACACCCATTTCAACACTTGTGAGGATTTTGTGAAGAGTTTTCACTTGGAGTCATCCAAGGAAGAGTGAAGAATTGAAGTACCCATAATGTTAGTGATCCCTCAAGGTCAAGCACAAAGAGACTAACTCTTGGAGTTGAGTTAGAATAGTCTTTGGCCAGAAGAGAAAAGAATATTAAGGTCCTTGAATTGAGCTTAGGATCAAGGGAAGGCTAGGACAAGTAAAGTCCTAAATACGTGATTGTGTAAGCACACCTTGGAGCATCTCTATCAGTATATTGATAACTTCTAATCAATTTAAGCTCGAACAAAAATTTCAAAACTACTGAATAAAGAAACTAAAGATAACATGAAATGAACTAGAGATTTGACTTATAAATGTAATAGGTCCTTATTTTGACACCATCCCCATCAATGAAACCAAAAATTTTTGCCTTTCAAAATGGATAAATAACTATGTTCAACTCCTCTACTCACAGATTGGCCTTCTTAATTGAGAAACTATCTTTCCTATTGTAAGTTTCATTTAATATGTCAACCTATGTTCGTGAAATTGAAAAGGTTATGCACAATATATACACTATGTATCCATTCATTTCATGCTTAAAACTAGGGTCTGTGCAGGATCATGGTATGCCAAAAATTGGCAATGTGAAAAAATCAGTTTTTCACTCATCTAAAAGCGCACCCAAAAGTTTGTTGACTTTTGAGCTGGCCTGGGTGTCATTACACCCGGCCAAGCCAAAAGCCAAAGCTAAAGCATTATCAGATGTCTGATAATATCTGATGTCTGATAATATCAGATGTTCGATAATATCAGATGTCCAATAATATCGGATATATGATATTCATCAATAATAATATATTGTTGCCCGCGGCTGCGTTCAACATTTTCATTATGAAAACATTGAATGCAGTGAAGCCAAGCCAACAAAATCATATATCAAATAGGGATCTGATATCAGATTTTCTACAGTACACCAGGTAAGTGAAATAATGTAGTTTTGTTCTTTTTTTTGTTTTTGCATTGAAATTTATTGTTTTTAAAAAAAAAACTAGGTTTTATATGATATCGTGTATTGGTTTTTAAAATTGATTATAAACTAGAGTTGAAATTTATATTGTTTATTCTATATTATTTTTGAATCAAACATAGATTCACTCCAATCTGAAAACCCTCCCTCTCAGTCTGCGAACAATCTAGAACCACCTCAAAACAATCCCTCGCCTTCAGAAGACCAACCGTTCTCAAACCCTCAACCAATACAGGATCTCATAGGAGATAATCTAAATCAGCTTAGAGGATGTCAGAACACCTATGCGAATATCCTCGCCTTGCGTCCCATGTTTTCCACGCTGAAGTCCATTATTGAGAGCATAGAGAAACTCATAGAACAACACAATGCTACACTTTGGCGTGAATCCATGCACACCCAATTTGATGATGGGCTTGACTACAATCAAGTTATGGATCTAAACATAGCAAAACATGATATATGTAACATTTTTGTTGATCCCAAAACCGGTTTAAAAGTGGACCCTAAAAAAACCAAGTTGTCAATTAAATGGTGTACAAATGATGCAATACGTGACAACTTTTGGGATCGCTGGTGGATGGTTTTTGATAGACCACCCCATAGCAATTTGGATATCCCATTCTATTTCATACAAAAATTGTATGCTGAATTTGTTCTTGGTCACAAAGTCAATTATTGGAGCATGAGACAGAACCACAATGTGGGCTTAGGCACTCCCCAGGATAGGCCAGGGGCACAGCGGGTGAAATCCCACACATATGTCCCCATCCCAAGATTTCACCACCTCCCACTGTGTAGCATCTTGACATTATTGCTGAGGCCAACTCACTGGCTATTCAAGCCATTCACGCCTTGAGTGATCTACTCATTAGGCAGAGTGTAGAATTGTTGCCTCCTCATACTGACACTTCTGGCCCTTCCACATCCTCCCCGAGCTTACATGTTTGTGTGCCTCATACTTTCGTTATGTCCAAGAATATGTGCTTGGGTCCCCTCAATGGTAGTGATGCATATAACTATGTGTTCAAGGTGGATGATACTACACAACACACTACAAGAATTGAAGCACCCCATGGAGATGTGCATCAGGGGCATACAGAGCCATGGACTCCTACTGCTACGGTAAGAGTAAACAGTTAACTTGTTACATTGTATTTAATTTTAAACATTCATATTTTTAATAGAATTTTCTTATAATGATTGCCCACTTATATTTTTTTATGTGTTTCATTTATGTCCAGTTGATGACAGAGGATGAGATGGCACATGTTGAGGAGTACATCCACACTTTTGGCCATTTCATTTGGCCTTAACACTTCCACGGTACATATATTTTAATGTACTCATTGGTTTCTTTTTATTATAATATTGTATACATGTATTTTCTAATTTTTATGATCATCTTATTACATACTGATGTAGGTTTCACCAGTTACCACTGGGGGGTAATGTGAGGGGGTTTAGGCATTTGGTGTTGACAAGGGGAAGGTAATTAAGTATTTTAGATTGATTAAGCATACATGTATAATTTTCACTTGTGCGTACTCATTTTTAATTATAGGTTTTATTTCACAGAGGGTGGTGTCTGATGATGTTGTGAGACCGGTTTGCCATGATAGAGTCACAGGCATCTCAATTTGCAGTGATAGCCCCAGAGTACGTATATTTCTAAATTTATTTGTGTGTAGTTTACTATCAAGTATATATTTAATATGATCAAGTCATGATTGTATGAAAATTATCTATTTGACTTTTGTAGGTCACCCCTAGTTTGAGGGAGGCACCATGTCAAGGGTTTGTATCATTGATGACCCAACCAACATTTCCTGAAGAAAGTTCAACAGAGGTAAGTTTTGATGTTAATTGAGTTATATTTAAAACATGTATTTGCTACCAAGGATTTAACATTAAATAGTATAAGTCTTACATCAATCTCATGTTTGCAAACATATATATATAGGTTAGAGTCAACATTGGTGGCATTATCCCTTTGCAACTAAAGACATATATTAGGTCTCTTGACTGCATGAGGAGACTGAGAGGCGAGGTACATGAGAGTTTAATTTTTTTTTTTTAAAAAAAACATTTATTATTGTTGACTATGATTTAAATTTAAATTTATTATTTGTAGAAACCATATAAACGAACTAATCTAACTTGGTGTTTTACTTTTGTGTTTGAATGCAGGATCCATAAGAGCCAAAGAGTACTTCAAAGAGACTTCACTTTGATCATCCACCAGTAGAATAGAATGTCCTAGAAAAATTTGTAGTTGAACTTCTTATGTTGAGATTCCATGTGGCACATTTTGAGATGGGGTATATGCCATATTGTATCTAGATATGAAATGATTTTGTAAATTTTTGGAGATGGCATGTGCCACATTTTGTACAAAACTATTTCATATATACATATCTACATGTTCATTTCTGATTATTTATCTTTTTCATGTGTACTATGTATGTATCATTTTAATATTATATCTTTGGCATGTGTTGTATGTATGTATTATTTCCATATTATGTATTTTTCATGCATTGTATTTATGTATGTATCTTCATTTTTATATTATATATTTTCCATGTGTTGTATGTATGTATTATTTTCATACTACATCTTCATTCTCCATTAGCCATTTGGTGCACTATACTTTTGAGAGCACCAAAATGTTGATTGCAAGATTCATGGTAGATAGGAGTCCAATTGATTAATGTTTTATCAAATGCATTATGTTATTTAACATTTATTTTACATGTGTGTATTTGAAAGACTCCATTGTTGTGATGCTGGGATAACTAAACCTCTTATTTAGTTTCTAATCTCCTTCATTCATACATGCTGCATGCCCACTGAGACAACCTTTTATCCTTTATAGATTTGGTTTTGATTTGATTAATGTTATTATTTTGGTGTTACACCATGTTTGAATATATCTAAAATTACTTTTCATGCTTTTTTTTATAATCCTTGGAGTCAATGTAATGCACTTCTTCATACTTCTTCATACTCTTACAATTCAATCATGCTCCAAACTCCATGTTATGCATCCTTCATTCAATAGGATTTTGCAACCACAACCATCAACCTTGCTTTCATAAGTGATCCTAACTCCTCTAAGGACCCCAACACACTTGTTTCACCCATATACCAAGCCACAAACTCTTCCTTCAAAACATTCTGTCTCCTTCACAAATCTGTCTAGTCATACACTGTCTTAGTAGTACAACAACAAGGGTTTTTAAATCTTTTTCTCAAAATAGTTCCAAACAACTCTTAAAACTAATCACATATCTGAATACCCTTTTCAATCCCATTGACATATCTTAGAACTGACCCCTTCTTTTTTGGACCATCCTACTCAACTTTGCCACTGTCAGTGAACTAAGAGGGCTAATTCGTTTGCCTTTCCAAAGCAACTACTAATGCATATTCACCCTAGACCTTGAGACTTTCAAGAGAGTCATAAAATGACCCCAAACTATGGATTCTACAACTAATTTTATTATAAGACCTCTCTAAGTGCAAAAGCCCTAATTTTCTTCTCAACAACCCTTAAAATCTAGGGCTTGGTCAATGTACGACCTCCCAACACCATAGCCTCAAATAAATGGATGATTGACCATCCTTATACCATCCTAACATTGATTTAAAAAAAAATCACCCCTCCAATGGCCAGATCCTCTATTGCTATAACCATGCACCATGCATGCAACCCTTCAATACTATCAAACTCACTCATTCATCCATAATTTGGGGATTTTGATGTTCCCAAGGGTTTGAGACTAATTAATTTCATATTTGGGTGTTTTAGGACATAATTAACTACTGTCCAAGAGGGGGAGTCTTTGGGTTAAGTTTATGATCTAGTTCCTTTATAATTTTGCCTATTTTTATATTTTTTTGAGATCTCAAAGTTGTAACAGAAGTGTATGGTCCAAAACAACCTACCTCTTTCTTTGCATATGTTGGCAATATTGATAAAGGGTGTTTGAAAACCCCATTAGTTTGTCAAGTAATTCAAAAAAATTTGGAGTTAGGGGTTTTGGAAGTTTGTTGATGTCCTAAAACAACGAACTAGGGTTCGTAGAAAATTTCAAGCATTTTGTGCATAATCCATAGAATCTGACTCCATAATCAGTTGATTCCATCTGAATATGGTTTAATTAGGTCTCTTGTGGCATTAGAAACCTTGATTTGAGTTTTTTGGTTGAAATCTCATTTTTAGTTAGTGCACCTTGGGAATACTTCAATCTGAAATGCACCAGAATGTTCTTGGTTCTATGCGAGAAAAGAAAGGTCTCCCCTAGCATTTACCCAACCAACTGGAGTGGATGGAGCTGATGGTTTGGTCCCATGATGAATGGTTTTAAAGATGTTCCATTGAGAAACTTTCAACTAAGCAACAATGTCACTTTTTACACCAATCGAGATCCAGCCGCCAAATTGAATCAGAGTGGAATCTCCCAGAAATGAGCCATGTACTTGTAGGCCTTCCCAAGATGGTCCTTTTTCACTTCAAAGATCTTTGATATCTCTCACAAGGTTTGAGATATGGATCTCCAAAAATTGCTGCCAAATTTGGCTTAGTGCACCTTGGGAACACTTTAGTTTGACATGCGTCAGAATGTTCTTGGTGCTACATGACAAAAGAAAGGTCTCCCCAAGCATTTACCTGGCCAACTAGAGCTGATGGAGCTGTCGGTTTGGTCCCATGACGAATGGTTTGAAAGATGCACCATTGAGAAACTTTCAACTAAGCAATAATGTCACTTTTTGCACCAATCGAGATCTGATTTCCAAATGGAATCAGAGTGGAATCTCCCAAAATAGAGCCACATGCTTGTAGCCATTCCCAAGATGGTCCTTTTGCAATTCATGGATCTTTGATATCTCTAGCGAGGTCCGAGATATGGATCTCCAAAAATTGATGCCAAATTTGGCTTAGTGCACCTTGGGAACACTTCAGTTCGACATTCACTGGAATGTTCCTGGTGCTATGCGAGTGAAGAAAGGTCTCCCTTGGCATTTACCTAGCCAACTGGAGCCAATGGAGATGATGGTTTGGTCCCACGATGAACGGTTTGAAAGATGCACCATTGAGCAACTTTCAACTGAGCAACAATGTCACTTTTTGCACCAACCAAGATCCGGTCGCCAAATGGAATTAGAGTGAAATCTCCCAGAACCAAGCCACATGCTTTTAGGCCTTCCCAAGATGGTCCTTGTGCACTTCAGGGATCTTTGATATCTCTAATGAGGTACGAGATATGGATCTCCAAAAAATGCTACCAAATTTGGCTTAGTGCACCTTGGGAACACTTCGGTCTGACATGCGCCGAAACTTTCTTGGTGCTATGTGAGCGAAGAAAGGTCTCCCCTAGTGTTTACCTAGCCAAATGGAGCTGATGGAGCTAACAGTTTGGTCCCATGAAGAACTGTTTGAAAGATGCACCATTGAGCAACTTTCAATTGAGCAACAATGTCACTTTTTGCACCAACCAAGATCAGGTCACCCAATGGAATCAGAGTGGAATATCCTAGAACCAAGCCACATGCTTGTAAGTCTTCCAAGATGGTACTTGTGCACTTCACAGATCTTTAATATCTCTCACGAGGTCTAAGATATGGATCTCTAAAAATTGCTTCCAAATTTGGCTTAGTGCACCTTGGGAACACTTCGGTCCGACATGCGCTGAAACATTCTTAGTGCTACATGAGTGAAGAAAGGTTGAGCCCCTAGTGTTTACCTAGCCAAATGGAGCCAATAGAGCTGACAGTTTGGTCCCACAACGAACAGTTTGAAAGATGCACCATTAAGCAACTTTCAACTGAGCAACAATATCACATTTTGCACCAACCGAGATCTGGTCTCCAAATAGAATCAGAGTGGAATCTCCTAGAACCGAGCCACTTTCTTGTAGACCTTACCAAGACTTTCCTTGTTCACTTCACGGATCTTTGATATCTCTCACGAGGTCTGAGATATGGATCTCCAAAAATCTCTGCCAAATTTGGCTTAGTGCACCTTGGGAACACTTCGGTCTGACATGTGCCGGAACGTTCTTGGTGCTACGCGAGGAAAGAAAGGTCTTCCCTAGATTTTACCCAACCAAATGGAGCCGATGGAGCTAACGGTTTGGTACCACAATGAACAGTTCTTGATGCTCTTGAATTCTTAGTGGTATGTGACTAATAGAGAAGCATAGTCTAGATGCTCGATTCCCCATAACTTTTGATGGGTATTGTTTCAAGAAACAAAAATGGATAAATGATATTCTCTCATGTGCTCCAAGGTATACCAAGTGTTATATTTTTTGAGTTCAAGGTTTGACGGGTACTTCCTTCATTAAGTGCCCCAATTAGCCCTTCCAAGCCAATGTGAGGGTTCCTAAGTTAGAGGAGTTGTCCAATGTTTCAAGACTTGTCCTTTTGGGAAAAGTTCTGCCCCAACTAGTACTCTTTGATCATAAAATTAATTTCCAAGGATCCTTGGGATATTTTGAAGTAAAACTAGAAAAGGTGTTCTATACTTATGAATTTTTCATGTAATTCTGTGACTTTTTGAAATTGTACGGATCTATACTTTACTACTTTGAAAAAATTCAACAAAGCCTTATATTTTATTGTACAATAATTTATAAGAAATCTTATCTAACACATTTGAAATAAATCCTTGAGAATTTTTTGTCAAATATTTGCATTCTTGCATGTATTTCATCATTATACAAGTTTGACTATATCAATGTTATCAAAAGTCTGAGATATAGAATTTCAAAATCTTAGATATAGAACTATATATCAAAATTTCAAGTGTCATTTCCACTCCTAAAGTACATAAGTTTAACACATGGTACTCAATGACATCCACATTCCAATCCCTCCATTTAGAAGGCACAAGAAAAAAATAAGTTTATAGGTCAAGCCAAAAATATTATGAATGTATAAGTAACTAAAGAAACCAAAGAACATGACTATCCAATCCATAGTGAAGTTTACCGTCATAAAAGATCTGGGCTAATCAAATGCACACCTCAATCTCCTATATCTATCATAAATGTATCCAACTGCACTTACAATCCACATACAAAACCAATTTTATGGCTCAAGAAAATAAAGTAGAAAACTACAATGAACATGTATTGAATGTAACCGTAATCAACATGGAAAATTTTGATTGAGATCACGAAAGAAGATAAGGAAATGAAGATCAAACATGACCACAGTTGATTAAAAGTCCACAAGAAAGATGAAGGAAAAACCCCCTCAAACTCATAATGCAACCTAAAAATGCAAACTAACATGAGGTCTAACAATGCAAGCTACACGAAAATGCAAAGGTGTACTTGCAATAGAGCAACTGTAACATAGGACTTTGTGTTTGTCATTTATGAGAGAATGTTAAGGAACTTATTTTCATCATTGGGCCATTATTAATGGACATAGGAAAATCACACAATCATCACTAGTCACAAGCGCAATTATGAAGATATGAATGCGATTTATATTGGATTGGAATGTGGAAAGATTCTAACATAAGCATCAAAGACATAAAGGTCAAGATGACTTTGATGTTAGTTTACCCAATTTAATGTAGCAAAACCATGCTCGCATCAAGGCATAGAGGCCAGGATGACCAGAAGAATGGTTGTGAAAAAACAATTAAGCATAAAGCAAATAAAAACATGCCCCATGCCCCAAGTCCTCTAGCTATGCATCACAGAGAGACTTATTAGACAAGGACGCTCAATGAAAATCAATAACATTCAGCACACAAAGAAAAGATCATGACATAGCTCAAGCATTAAGTGTTGTGTTTAAAAATTTAAGTGTGTTAACTGATACTGAGTTCCGAGGATAAGGATCAAATGCTTGCAAGCAGGAATGACCACATGACAAAACCAGGTAAGACCAAACTGATAAGTGTTGAAAAACACTTGATGTCAGAGGTTGTATTGAAAAATACAGTTGGGGTGGTATTGAAAAACACCATTTGTGAGATGTCCTAAAGACTAACGCATCCAAGAGACCAAAGCTAACATAGGTATGCCCCCTAGAAAAAGACAAAGACCAATTCCAGACCAAGGCAACAAGGACAAGGCATGATGGAGAAAGGCTAAGTGTCGTGGACACGCACTAAGAAACAGGGGTGCAAAGGCCTCAAGTAGCGCCCGTTTCTAGGTTTTCACCACTTGGATTTTACTATAATTTTTTCATTTTCATTTTTTTTCATTTATTTTTTCTTTTTTCATAACTTGTTATATTTTTTTTGAATTTTTTGCTACCAAGGTGCCTATTTCCAGGTTTTCACCAAGGCATTTTTTCAATTTTTTTTTAATTTTTTTAATTTTTTTAATTTTTGGAATATATAATTTTTTTGAAGATACATCAAAGCGCCTATTGCTAGGTTTTCACTAAGATGATCATTTTTCAGGACATTTTCTGATTTTTAGAATTTTTGACAATATATCATTTTTTTTAGATTTTTTCAGGATCAATAAGTATGTACAAAGGATGCCCCCAGACAGAATGGGCATCAAACTCCCAAGAAAGATCACATCGTGCAGTCCCAATGCTTAGCAAGGTGGAGGACAGGAGGGATTAGCAAGCTGGTGGACGAGATGGAAGACAGGAGAGTGAAGGAGAATGAAGGGAAGAAATCCTCAAAGGCAAACTCCTCAAGAGTACCCAAGCTAGGGGAAAACAAAGAAACATCATGTGAAGCACATTTGGACAAGCAATGAAAGGCCAACATAGGATAAGTCACAAAAGCGTAATGCAAGAGCAGGAAATGATGCAGTCCAAAGGAGTAGACATGTCAAGAGGCTTCATAGCACCGTGGTTTACTATTTTTTTTTTATTAGATCAAGACCAAAGGGGAAAAGGATATCGATAGTAAAAAATAAATGGAGGAAGATAGATATGAAGGCTAAACATGAAAGGAATGAAAGCAAGATCATCGTAAGATAGCTCACAAGATAGCCTAAATGTTCATGTATAGATCAACATTGTCAAGATCAAAGAGAGAATACATAATGGATGAAAGATGTAGAAGAACTATGCATGACACCTAATTGCTAGGTTTTCATCATGGTACTTATCCAAGGTGCCACAAGGGAGTGGTTTTCACCATAGGATGAGTTTATTTTTCTTTAATTTTTTTTTTAATTTTTAATATATATATATATATATATATATATATATTTGGAAGAAGACAAGATTTTTAGATAATACTCCTTGAAAGGATAAACCATGATATGCTAAGGATTAAAAATTATATGCTCAAAGATGCTGATAGGGAAAGGAAGATGAAAGAGAAAAATGGGGGATAAGGTTTTATGCAAAGCGAGTGAGGTTGGAAGATAGGAGGAATAGACAAATGAGGAAAAATGATAGAAGGTAGAAGGATAGTAAATGGAAGGATTGTGAAAGGGTAGATGGAAAGGAAGACAAGATTAACGTCAATACACACCTTGAAGGGTTGCGAGAGGATGGAGGAAATGTGAATGAAGGAATACGCGAAGGAATATGGTGAATGGATAATAGAGGTTGTGGTTTAGGCGCATGAAATGAAAGAATGTTTTTGGAAGAATATGAAGTGGAAGCCTTTGGAAGCTTGAATGTCAACTTCACTTGTTTCTCAATATAAGACTCTTTCAAGAGAGACTTTGGAATCAATATAGTCGTAGGATTTTCATTTCTTTTTGATGATTTAGAGGGAATATCTTCAATGATGGATTTTGGAACCCATACTTGTCTTGTAGTTTTCTTCTTAGATATCTCTTTTGACTTTATGCCCCCATGTTGATTAGAGGAGA
>MU227397.1:835127-848290 GCA_018584345.1 Thuja plicata | reverse complement strand
TATATATATATATATAACTTATAAATTATCTAAAAATATAGTTATTATATGTTATTTTTTATTACATAAGTCTTGGGTTCAAATCTAATCAATTTAATAATAATAATAATTAAAATTTTGAAAATATGTTTAGGCTTTAA
The DNA here is from genome assembly GCA_018584345.1 of Thuja plicata. Taxonomy (NCBI): domain Eukaryota; kingdom Viridiplantae; phylum Streptophyta; class Pinopsida; order Cupressales; family Cupressaceae; genus Thuja; species Thuja plicata. Next base: position 848,150 of record MU227397.1, on the reverse strand, counting down.
CTATTACCTATCAAGAAAAATATATTCATGTTACTATTGTCTATTATTAATAATATTTTTTTTTTAAAGATTTCATAAATATATAAATTTTATAAATTTTAATAAACTGTAATTTAGATCGACTCTTCAATTTAAACTTTTAATGAATAAATGAATGCATAATCTTCATCTTCATTTCAATCTGTATAACTGTCTCCCTACCTTTTCCATCTATCCCTCTTTCTATCACCTCTTCCTATCTCCTTGTTTCATTTCAATCATGCGTGGATCACAACACTCAATACATAATTGAATTACTACTTCATTATTGAATTAAATTATATATTGATACAATATATATAAATAAAAAAATACTCTATCGTTTCCCTAATTAACTTTCCACGTATCTTCTGTATGCCTACTGCGCGCCAATTAGTACTTTATTTCCCATTCTTCACCTTCTCTCTCGTCACATGGAAAATCTACCTTTCGCGGGATCAAGTCAAGAAAATAAAGAAGTATTCATTATTGTCACCATCAAGTGCACCGAAGTCAGTCCACCGAGCGTCTCATTTACGGTGTTAGCGAAAAAAGCTGGCCATCACGCCAGTACAAAGATTTTCATGGTTCTCAATTTCTTTCATATTTCGTCTTATTCGCAGATTTTTCTCTCTCAAATTCGGTTGTTCTAGAATGGTTATGATCTTGCCTGGAAAATATATAAACAACTTTAAATGACTATCTATTATTCGTAATATATGGCTTATAATTCTCCGGGCATTGGACTCCGTTTTCATGAATCATGAGTCCAAAATTATTAGAAGAATTTTTTTTGGCTTTCAAATTTGACTGGTCGAAAACGATCATTATCTTTCCTGCATACACCTGCATGCATGGGGAATCACTGGAACAAACCACATATGCTTATATCCTAAAAGGGGTTATCCAATAAAATTCAAGCATGAATGAGACCATGTGATCACACATCACATGCTAGATGATGATTCTGTAGAGGTTGTTGTTTGGACTGGTGTATCTATTGGAAAGGCCTGAGGGGGCATGGCAATATCAACAGTTCCTTCTAACATTTGAATCACTCTACTCATTGAAGGCCGGTGAGAATGGTTTTATTGAATGCACCATGGTCCCAACATGCTCAACTTATTTTCTATAATTTCATCTTCATCGTCAGCTATGTTTTCTCCCCTCAAGTTTTGAAATTCTCCCATTTCCACCTGTTTGAATGCCCACTCTGAATAGTAAAATTTGTTGGATCTTCTTGCTTTCATGTCAAAGTCCTTTCTTCCTCCCACCATTTCCATCCCCAACATACAATAACTATAGACATCTGATCTGTGAGTCACGGGTCCATTTCTTATAGACCACACTTCTGGAGCCACATAGCTAGGGGTTCCTCTAGCACCTGTTAGAGACATGTGGCTTTCTTCTCTATCAACGAGCTTTGCCAAACCAAAATCTAATCAATATGACTTGTCCTATTTTTAATTCAATTCTACCTTTTCTTAGCAAATTTCAAAATACAAATTTTGTTGCTAGGGAGTAATCAAAATAAGAATTGATGTAAGGATTCCTACATACTTCTAACCTAAATTATCACTAATAATATCTAATCCATGTAACAAGATGTCTTCCTTTAGTATAGTGTGACGATACCTAGAATTTCTTATTTCAAATATTCTACTATAAATTCTTTGGTATTTTAGTTAAAATTTTGTTTAGGTCCTCCAACCACTTAGATATGTTATTCCTTTCAAAGCCTCTACATCTTCATTAGATATTTTGTTAAACTGCTACATATTTATCAGGCATACTTCTCATAAAATTATCTATTGAAGGTATCCTTTATAGAATCAATAGCTTGGTTAGCCAAAAATTTCCCCTCTCTTTTCACCATTCTCTTATAAGATTCATAAAATTTGACACATTTAAGGGGTACTTCTTGACATTGGGAAAGGTAGGCAATCTAATAACTTTTTTTTTATCCTTTTTCTACTATTTTTGTAGATTTGTTGGTTAAATATCTACAAGTAATAATCTGAATCTTTTACCTCAAGTCCACAAAGTTAATGTGTCCTATATTAAATTTTTTTATGTTACCATATAATGACATGATCTTTGAGCCTACAATAACTTCTTTGAGTTTTAACTTCATAAAAAATTCTCAAAAATAATTAGTATCTATAGTTATATAACATCATCTAATATAAACTGGTTTCAATGTTGGATATTCTATCATTTACATCACGTAGAAATTTTGTTTTATTTATTTATGTCTTCTTATAATGCATGTTATTTATAAAACCAACTTAGGATATTCGTTATTATTTTTTGAACTATGAGTGTTATTTTAAAGCACACGGTTCACCACATCTTTACCTATATGTTTTCATATTGTATTGAATATAAACATATAGAAAATAGTATGATTTAATATCTCTTGATATAGTACCAACACCTACTGTAACATAAAAATGGGTTTCATGGGCCCACTAGTGTAACATAAGAATAATGGGGGTTGTTAGGCAGGCTAAGGAATTTAGGGTCTATCTACTTTATTACATTGGAAGGAAGATGGGCCACTAGGCTCAACAAAGCCTAAGCACTGAGTGAGTGAAATGATATTTCATTTGTAATTGAGGTTGATTATGAAGATGTGATTGGTAAATATAGAAATTTAGGGTTAAAAAGGGAAGAAACGATGGATTTTATAGTACACGGATAGATAGAGATAAAACAAACCAATTATGTTACCAAAAACAAAGTCTAGAAGTTGTAACCAACCTCGAGATTGAGTTTTATTTTGTTCCAAAAGGACTATGGTGACTTGGTTGACTTGTTCTTGGGTCTAGGTCGACTGGATATACTTGTGCCCTCTACTTTCTAACAATTTCAGTTGCAGACTATAGTCGAGGTCCTATAATTTCTACCTTTTCCTATTTTTAATTCATTTCTACCTTTTCTTAGAAAATTTCTAAATAAAAAATTTGTTGCTAGGGAGTAATCAAAATAAGAATTTATGTAAGGACTCCTACATACTTCTAACCTTATCAACTATTTTTTAAAATTATCACTAATAATATCTAATCAATGTAATAAGATGTCTCATTTTAGTATAGTGTGACGATACCTTGAATTGCTCATTTCAAATATTCTACTATAAAGTCTTTGATATTTTATTTAGGTCCTCCAACCACTTAGATATGTTATCCCTTTCAAAGCCTCTATATCTTCATTAGATATTTTGTTAACTTGCTACATATTTATCAAGCTTACTTCTCATAAAATTATCTATTGAAGGTATCCTTTATACAATCAATAGCTAGATTTGCCAAAACTTCCCCCTCCCTTGTCACCATTCTGTTCTAAGATTCATTAAATTTAACACATTTAAGGGGTAATTCTTGATATTGGGGAAAGCTAGGCAATCTAATAACTTTTTTTAATTCATTTTTTATTATTTTTGTAGATTTGTTCGTTAAATATCTACAAGTAATAATCTCAATCTTTTACCTCAATTCCACAAAGTTGATGTGTCCTATATTAGTGTTTTTTATGTTACCATATAATGACATGATCTTTGACCCTATAATAACTTCTTTGAGGTCTACTTCATAAATAAATTCTTAATAATAATTAGTATCTATAGTTATATATAAATATTATCTGATATAAAATGTTTTCAATGTTGGATATTCTATCATTTACATCACATAGAAATTTTGTTTTATTTATTTATGTCTTCTTATAATGCATGTTATTTATAAAAGCAACTTAGGATATTGGCTATTATTTTTTGAACTATGAGTGCTATTTAAAGTACATGGTTCACCACATCTTTACCTATATATTTGCATATTGTATTGAATAGAGACATATAGAAAGTAATATGATTTAATATCTCTTGATATGGTATCCAGACTTACTGTAACATAAAAAATGGGTTTTATGGGCTCACTAGAGTAACATAAGAATAATGGGGGTTGTTAGGCAAGCTAATGAATTTAGGCTCTATCTTCTTTATTACATTGGAAGGAAGATGACCCACTAGGCTCAATAGAGCTTAAGCATTGAGTGAGTGTAATGATATTTCATTTGTAGTTAAGTCTGATTATGAAAATGTGATTGATAAATATAGAAATTTATGGTTTAAAAAGGAAGAAAAGATGGATTTTATAGTACACAGATAGATCGTGAGAAAAAAAACAAATTAAGGTACCATAAACAAAGTCCAAATGTTGTAAACAACCTCCAAATTCACTTTGATGTTGTTCCAAAAGGACTATGGTGACTTGGTTGACTTTTTCTTGGGTCTAGGTCGACTAGATCGACTTGGTTGCAGACTATAGTCGAGGTCCTATACTTTCTAGATTTAATCCTAAAATTGGCGCCACCTATTTCTACATATAAAAAAGAGAGAAAATATTTGGTAGAGATGGGTTTGCCTCAATCAAATTCTGGTTATGGAATCAACCTTGAAATTGAAATAAAAAATGCAGATATGGAAAATGTGTTAATGTTAAGCAAAGGATAATTCTGAAAATGTAAATGCTTATACCTACACAAACAGTCTTGGTGTCACAATGTCTATGAAGATATTTGAAGTGGTTCTTAGTATGTATATGATTTTTAGAGAGGAATCAAGGATGTCTTTCATAAATTTCTAGATCTGCAAATACTCATCAAATCTCCAATGTTGTTATGCTTGATCTATGTTGCCTTCAAATGAATCAATACACATTGATATATTTATATAATTGAAAATAGATCTTCTCACATGATTGCGGTCTCCTCTTCTTAGCCTTCAATGAGGGAGAGAAGCTTGCTATAATGGATAATATTTCCTTGGAAATATGTTTTAGATGCTTGAAATTGTTAGAAAATGCAAAAAATGGAAAGATATTTAAGGAAAGAATCCAAGAGAGTGAAGCAAGAAGGAATTTTTTTTTACCATAAATCAATGAATGAAAGATGAATCAAGAACTATCACCAAAAGAAACAATAAAATCTAAGATCAAGACAAGAGACAATGTTTTGAAAGGGGAAAACTAAGAAAAACCCCTTGTGAATATAATGAATGAGACCATAGCCTAAAGAGATAAAAGAGTGAAAGAAAAAGGGCAAGATGTAGATTACACTAACTTCATCCTTCATCCTTGAATTGTGAGAAATGAGAGAGGAGAATCTCTTAAATAGAGATGAGAGAGGAGTTAGAGTGTAACTCCAAAGTCTATGAATGCCACCATTCATTAGTGTGTGTGACAAGTTTTGATATCCTCTTAAGGATGAATAAACTAATTTCTTTATTTAAGGAATTAAAAAAATATGACATGTCCTCCCACTTGGACTTGAGGACAAAATACAAAATAGGATACCTTGGTTTATCCTTTAATTACATAGTTCACCAAGGAAAGATTAATTTCTAAAACCCCCCTTTATTCTTCACTTGGGGTGTTTATAACAAGGGGTATGAAACCCATTTTTTTACAAAACTCTGCAACTTGATCTTCAATATAAGGAAGAAATTTTATTGTCTCCAAGTTTTCAAGTAGTCTTTTGGAAACATGATGTACAAGCAGCTTTGGTAGAGCCAAGAGAAGTAGAAGGGTCATTTAAATGTGTTCAAGTGGAAGTATATGCACATCTGCAAGTAGCCTTCTGATTCATAGGACATGTGTAAATAAATTGATGTGTTTGGAAAGGTCCATGATATATCACCTGAATCAAAGAATAGAATAACCACAAGTAGATTTCCCATAGTTGGGATCTACCCTTGATACAAATCAATACACCTTTGAAAATAAACTCATAATATGTATCATAAAATAATTCAACTTTAGATAAATTTTTAAAAATTAAGAATGAGATAAGCATGAGCTATCATAAAAATGTGCAATGTAGCTAACATTATATCAAGATAAACCATATGCTCAAAGTTTCAAAAGAACAAGTTAGGTATAAAATTATTTATCAATGCTCTCATAAAAGAAATATACTAAAACACAGATGACCACAGCCAAGGTCAACTAATGAAACCTGCATCAACATTGCATCAATCACATAGATATAGACAGTCCACTAATGAGTTATGTCACTAAAAGAGAATGGGCTATAACTCCACCACCTGCATAACTCACGATCTAAGTAATGAATAATGCAGTGCATTATCACGTTAGTGTATTAATCAAAGAAATATGAGAGAGACAATGATAAATTAGAAAACATGAGATTCAATAACCAAAATAATGTAAGATCCATATTTGCCAAGCATGTTTACCGTGGTGAACCATAAGACAAGATTATGAGAAGTAAGAACATATTGCCTTCAAGAAAATGTGAAACTCAAGGGAAACCCATGAAAAATCATCTTCTCATTTAGGAACATAATAAAGAACCATCCTTTCACCGAGGAACATAATAAAGAATCATCCTCACCAAGATAAAAAGTAGAAATGGAACAAGTTCATCAACATCAACTGAAGTAAGTGCATCCTAGTGCAACTTACAAATGGAACAAGTTGATCAACATCAACTAAAGTAAGTGCATCCCAGTGCAACTTACAAATGGAACAAGTTGATCAACATCAACTGAAGTAAGTGCATCCCAGTGCAACTTACAAAATGTAATAAAATGAATATTAATGAATGGTATAAACCCATAAAATGTAGCTATGTGCATGAAGAGATTCTCTAAAAGCATAAATTATAACTATGTACAAAATAGATTAAATCAAGCACATTAATGAAATCAATAAAGATACTCACGAAGGAAATAGTGTAAGATAAGCCCATAATTAAGAATAATTGGAGATACAGAAGAGATAAATATAAGAGAAACATTAATGTTATGGATATCAGTTAGAAAACTCCATTGATGGTGAACATGAGAACTAATTTGAAAAAGTCGATAGAACATAATTACTTGTTCATAAAGAAATTTATAATTGAAAATACCCAGACTAATGTAGTAAATAGAATACTAAAGTCTATATTTTAAATAAAGATATATTTAATAATTTGAGATGAAATAAATTCATTTTGAACAAAGCAGAGGTGAAATAGTAAATAATATCTAGAAATACAAAGTGTATTGCAATTTAACATAATGTCCGAAAAAATTTATTTTCAAGTTTAAACTTTTTTGTTAAAAAAATGTTGAACACTTTTTTAAAAAAGGATAAGAATCTAATGATTAACCGATATAAAGAATAATGAAAATCTACAACGTTCAAATTTTTTATATAAGGAATCTAATGATAACTGATAGTTCTTTAAGCCACCTGCATAAACTAGAAAAATGTTACAAGAGACCTTCCCTCAATATTGAAAAGTAACACTTCCTTTTTAAATGCAAACACATTCTTAAGTGAACTTTATAAAAATTAAACTCAAGTTAATAAATTTTTAACCATGATACCATGAAAGGGTTTTAAAAAATAATGTTAGACACATTTAACAAAGTTAAAAAAATGAATGATGCTTGACTGAAACATTAGCTGTAAGGTATTAAAAAATGGTCAAATGACAATGATTGCACAAAGACTGAGAATGGCAAATTTTCACAGAGATAGCAACAAAATTTATGAATGAAAGGAGGCGTTAAAAAAATATTTGATGATTCATTTCTAAAGCTTTCCTAGAAATGTATAGAGGAGAATGAGTCAAAGGGAGAATGCAGGGAGGGACGAAGGATAAAGGGAGATAGAAGAGCAGCTAGGCTGCATGGAAGACTGCACTAGAAGAGATAGGGGGACAAAAACAAAAAAAAAACAAAGCTGCGAAGCAAATGAAGACCAAAGGCGTGGGAGAAGGTTGCACTTAACTCTAGGGAATCTGGAAGACATCCTTGTACACTCATTAGCATTTTTTCCTGAGGGACTAATGTTGGATGGCCTGAAACAAGATTCAAGGCAGCTCTAAGGGAACTTTGAAGGCAACTTTGTGGACTTATTTGTTTCGAAGGTGCAGTTACTATTCCAATCATTGAACTATCTCCACATGAAAATGACAAAGTGCTTGTTCCTCCTTCCATTCCTACAATATTTGTAACATTTATGACCAACAACATCCTATAGAAACAAAGTTGCATAACGAAAGAAGTCTGATGCGAGAGGAGCTACCCGGGCTACCTGCGTGACACACTGCCAAGCCAACTAAAGGTGCACTGGTGCAAGGGAGGAGATGTATGCTAGTAATGGGGGAGGGGGGAAAGAAGACCTGTGAGAGAGGAGGCTTTTGCAAAGGAGAGGTGGGATAAGGGTGCCCATGCTGTGCCAGCGTGGAAGAGCTACGTGCAAGGGAGGACAGAGTGTTGTGTGGGGAAGAAGGTGGGTGGGAGAGATAAGGGCACAGAGCTAGAAATGAAAAAGGAGTTACACAAGAAAAGAGATAAGGGAAGCAAAATTCATGTCAGGTTCAAAAGCATCCCACGAGCAGTGATAAAAAATATGAAATAATAAAAATGATAAAAGGATGAAAGCATCGATGAGAAAGAGATAAGGAGTGGGAAGGAGCAGCTGTGAAGAAAATGAGAGGGAGAGGAGCTGTAAAGGGAAGTTTCTGTGAAAGAAGTGAGAAGAGAGTGCACCAAGGGAGTTAATGATGACTAAATATGTTAATACAACAATACAATAAAAGATAAATTATTTCCTACAGAAATAAAATGTTAGAGAACGCCCAATATGGTAAAAAAAGAATATCAAACTTTATTCATAGATTATTGGGAAGAAGACAAGAAGAGTTTTATGTTTTAAAACGTGCAACCAATGTGTAATACAAAATAATAGACAGATATTATTTTAATATAACTCTAGAAATGTAATAAGGAAGCCTCCAAAAAACCTTATGAAAATATTATAACAAAAACCTGCATGCACACAGATATATATAAACAACAAACAAAGAGTGTTTTATTTTTATTAAAACCAAGCCAATGGGGAAGGTAGAAGGAGAGAATGAGTAGTGTAATGAACATAGAACGATCATAGAAATATAAACACAGAGAGATGAACCTACAATAAAACCAGAGTTATAGTTTATAAAAAAGGTTTAAGCAATGTCTAATTCAGATTATCTAGCAAAATAAACTCAATATTATCTAGTAGATATGACTGAAGAATGCAACCAAGATTAAATATGAATAGAGATATCATAGAAAACTGAGATTAATATTAATTGAATCCTACAAGAATCAAACCAGCAAAGGGATGATAAAAAAATGATTATATTAAAACCTTTAAGAATGTTAGAGCATGCAAGTATGAAATCCCTTGTGGTTTCCCCACAGAGGGTGAAGATGAACAATAAACTGATAATAAAAAACTGGGTTTGGCAGTGAGCTATCTAGACCCAAAAAAAAATTCAAATCATTCTAAAACGAGTTATAAAATAATGTCAGATCTGCAAAAATGAAAATCCTGAAAACACTCAAAACAAGGATTAGCTAGCTCTGATACCATGTTAGAAAATGCAAAAAATGGAAAAATATTTAAGGAAAGAATCCAAGAGAGTGAAGCAAGAAGCAATATTTTTTACCATAAATCAATGAATGAAAGATGAATCAAGAACTATCACCAAAAGCAACAATAAGCTCTAAGATCAACACGAGCCAATATTTTGAAAGGGGAAAACTAAGAAAAACCCCTTGTGCATATAACGAATGAGGCCATAGCCTAAAGGGATAAAAGAGAGAAAGAAAAAGAGCAAGATGCACATTACAATAACTTCATCCTTCATCCTTCATCCTTGCATTGTTAAGAATGAGAGAGGATCATCTCTTAAATAGAGATGAGAGAGAGAGAGGAGTTAGAGTGTAACTCCCAAGTCTATGAATGCCACCATTCATTAGTGTGTGTGACAAGTGTCAATATCTTCTTAAGGAGGAATAAACTAATTTCCTTATTAAAGGAATTACAGAAATGTGACATGTCCTCTCACTTGGAATAGAGGAAAAAATACAAAATAGGATACCTTGGTTTATCCTTTAATTACATAGTTCACCAAGGAAAGATTAATTTCTAAGAGAAATCTTCCTTAGAATGCTTGTGATGCAAATTTTTAGGAGAGAGCTTGAATTATTTTCATCTTTTGTCCAAATGAGGAAAGGTAGGTTGCTTAAATACCACTCACAAATATTTTATAGCTCAAAACTCAAAGAGGGCTAACGTGAATTTTGATTTACCACTTAACCATTGAGATAGAATCCCAAATCAAATTTTAAAGAAATCATTAGAGAATAGACCAACCAAGTTAGTCTATTCTCCACAAAAATCTTAAAATTTTGTTTGGGGGTCCTAATTGAAGTTGAAATGGAAAGTAAAATTAGTTCTAGATTAAGCATAAAAAATAAAAAAAATCTCAATAAAAGTAAAATAGGACCTAACCAAGCATCCAATAATAGGTGAGTACAATTTATTATGGTACATTCAGACCCCGCTTTAGCGGGAGTATACAATTACCTCATGATCGTGGTAACATAGATCAATCAAGTGGGAAAATTTATCAAGGTTAAGGTGACAAGGAGACACCAAGCCCACAAGTGACTATGGTCCTCATCAAATCCAAAATCCAAGATAAAATAGCAACACTCGAAAAGAGATAAAGGAGAGACATTAACAAGCTATCCTTGCAAGGTTTGAAATATTATGAGCCATGTAAAGAGATAAATAGGAATGTGAAAAGGAGGATTAGGCCTAAGTAAAGAATTGTCTCCAATGGAATCTTCTAAGTAATGCTCAAGGGTATGAAAACAATATGAAAAATCCATTGTTAAATAATCTGAAAAAATTTGATTGTGAATTTGGTTATGTCATGTGTAAAAAATGTGTCACAAATAGTGGAGTCTATGTCACCACATTAAAGCGATTGTAAACTCCAAGTAATGAAAGAAATTTATTTAATAGAATATACATGAATCCACATGATGGTTTAACTATGAAATTCCCCCAATCAATGAAAACCAAGGGAAATGAAGAATATGAAAAATGAGAGAACAAAGGGATTTACTAACTCTAGGGTCAGTATGATCATATGATAACTCATGTATATCAAGAGTTATTGTATATGAATTGACATTATTCTCAAAAGGTTGTATAACTATATAGACAATGGAAGAAGATCACATAAGAGATACAAAAAAAAGGTATTTTTGGGTCAACATTACAAAGACAAAAAAGAATAGATGGTCCCTACTACTTTGTATTTTCCCCACTCAGACAACATAAATTGTAATAATCCTGACTGCCTCTAGATCAATATTTGCCTATAAATAAATGTGTGAATTTGAAAACCGAATCTCTAGTTGCTGTGGAGCATGTAAGTAATCCCGACTTTGCTGGTTTTCTCAGATGTGAAGGTCATACAGTGATATACACCAACTACTAAATGCTATGCACAATCAATCACAGCTACAATTCGTAGAAAAATTTGCAAATATTCATGCAAGATAAAGATGATAAATAAACTTAATACCAATATTCTCAGCAATGGTTATCACTCTGGTTTTTACACATTCGATTCAAGCATTACATTAGTTACTACTGAGGAATTATAAAAGATAGATTGATACCGTGCACCTAAGCTTGGCACCTGGAGTCGACCTGTAGCAGCTGAAGAGGTTTCCCCAAGCGGAATGTATACACTGTCCACGCTGTGGTATTACAGGCCCGTGGACTGTCGTTGGAAGGTTGGAGGGATGTCACGGTGCTGTCTGTAAACTGGTGGTTGCAGGCGGCTGTCACAAACACTGTTATACCTCAGCCCGCGCGCAAATGCTGGTGGTTTTTATTTTGTAATGGCTGGCACACTCCCTTTGTCCCGCGCGATACCTCCTAGTTCGTCATCCCCATATTAAAGGTCTGCGCTCCCTGCTGGCACCTATATAAAGAGAAATCCCTTCCACGCATAGACTGGAAGAAGGGGGAGGTCTGCCCGCGATTTCCAGGGGTCTGGACAAAGCCTACGAGATGTCTATTGTGCTAACGCGGCTGGGTGACTGCTGTATAACGTGTTCTCAGCACTTAATGTAACAGTTCGATACCACCTTAATACCCACCATTTAACATCACCTGAAAACTGGAAATGCGGGTGAGTTCTGTACCTCGCATTCACTCCTTATGCAATCCCTGTTTCTGCTGCTGTTACCACTCCACGTCGCCCTTCCAGTAGAGACGACTATCCCTGTTATGGTTCCCTCTTTTCCCTCAGGGTATAAATAAAGCGTGTCCCCAGCAAAGTATGGAGTACAGACTGGAGGAGAATCGACTATGCTGAAGGCAGTTCAATAAATTCGCAGGGCCACCATATCACCTCAATTTGGGATTCCAAATGTACAACTCTGTTAATTTGAATTCTGAATTCATAATCACTGCTGGAATGTATCGAGTTTCTGTGTTCCTGAATAATAATGCTGGAATTCAACCTTTCAATTAAAACTTACTTGTTTAGAGCTCTATGTGAAACCTGTATGATTTCACCATGAATGAGAAATGCTGGGGTGACGTCCAGTTTCTCCAAATCCTCAAGGGGATACGTCCTCAAGAATACTCAGTCACATTAAAGCAACCAGATATAAACTCTTGTTTATAAATTTTCATTGTACCTTTTCCAAGGAAGATTGCCTTCCTTTTATCACCTCGATGTGAGAGCCAAGGCATCTGAGTAGGCAATGTGGGATTAAAAGACACTTTCGTCCTTTAGTCACTTAAGTCACTTTATAAAATAAAGTAACTTAGAATTAAAATATTAAAGTGACTTTATAACAATACTTTATAAAATAAAGTATCCCAACTATATAGTCTGGCTCAAATATATCATAAATGTTCGTGTAGCGCCTGTGACTGACTGAAATCCTCTGAAAAGCGGCCATTAGACTATCCGGATGGCGAGATAGGCTAATCTGACATAAAATTGCATTACTGCAGAGAAGGGGACATTACAGTCCTCCCTTCCCGGGATTGCTTGCCCTCAAGCAATCTCAAAGCTGGGTGCTGCAGGATAGACTCACCCTCCCAAGTGGCATCCTCATAC